>JAIQCU010002290.1:0-5000 GCA_022114935.1 Leptestheria dahalacensis
GCCTGTCCATCTATCGATCTAAATCTACTTACCTACCTAGTCTGCCAGTCTATCCGTCTATCCTTTCCTACCTATCCAACAACCAACAGTACGACAGAGAACAAATGAGTTCACGTAACATCTAAACTCACTTCACAAATTCAAGTATGCAACTCCATGTAACGCATAGTCTGTATTCAGTAAACTGGCTGTTTCTGAGTATCAAATAACCTGGCCGACGTATAAAGTATCGTGTGTCGGTGGATCGTAAATCAGCAATTGGTGTATGTAACGCAACAAGAAAAGGAGTGTCCGTAAAATTTCTCCAGCGCTCCATTAGAGGTTCGTTATGAACCAATGTGGCACCACATGAGGCCGTCGTCACGCCGAGAGGCCCGCAGTACCATTCCCCAACGATAAAATATTGAATTCCCTTTTTTAAAAAGTATTTTATAAAATAATTTTAATATCATTCGAGTTACTTTAATACTAGTACTAAAAGATACTCTGCTAATATTCTATAATAAAAATCTTAATCAAAAATAATTTTATCAGTAATTTTTTTTTAAAAATAGAACCAATATGTTCTCATAGTACAAACTAGTAAAGCTAATACGATATCAGTAATAACATATAATTAACGAGCATAAAATTTTACTCACCGTTGTAATATCATACAAGTTATTGTATAATCGATACCGAAAATATTAAAACACAAATTATATTAATGAGCGAATTAAATAATATAGCCGCTATAAAACTTAAAGTTAAAAATTAATATAAAAAATAACTTTGAAATATTGATAGGAAAAAAAACGAAGAATACAGGTGAAAAAATTTTCCCATGAAACCCCATAGAGAATTTTTTTCATCCCCTTTACAACCCCACACATTATTTTTTTTGTCTTCATATATTATAAATATATAATTTTTATATATATAAAAACCCCTTTTGACACACAGTCAACCCTTTGCCCTTTTCGGAGCCCAGTTGCGCACATATCACCCTCATACGTGAGTGTGAGTGCTCCGAAGAAGAAGAGACCCATACATAAAAGCACAAGGGAAGTTTCAAAGAAAAAATTCAAACTTTACCTGATCAGTAAAGTTGTCCCTGGGAATATTTTTTTCATCTTCTAGGGTTAAGTCACCCCCCACCCCACCCCTTCCAGGGAAATGTCCCTGTACAAGTCCTTAACAAAAGAACCGCGTTGGTATAAACTTTGACATTTAATTTTGGCTAAACTTATCGCTCAAAATCACTGAAATTTTGAGGTTACATGGCTGGCTAGTAGGAGAATCGTCGTGTAAATTTTGGTTCTTATCCAGCAAGATCTGTTAAAGATGTAAGCGAAAAACTTGGATGAATCTGTCGTACCCTTTCTGGAACAGTAACTGTACGGTTATTGTTCTGTCGGTTGTTACACATATGCTTCCCTTTTCTTTCCAATAAAAAATAGAGTACAATTTCAAAAGATCTTTAAAAAAAATTATTGATTGGTTAATAAATCATCAAGCGAGCCCCCTCTGTATGAGAGGTTATGCCAGTTCGAAAAGGGTTTCAGTTGAAACGGTTACAAAGTCTTTAAACTGAATAATCAACACATTCAGCTTGTTGACATGCGTGAATTTACGGGAAGGTTGGCGTCTTTGCGTACTGCCCGAAATTCTGGGTGAAACTTTCAGGCAGTTGCTTGTTTTGTAACGTGAACTGAACTGCTTAACGAGCAGACACTGCCCGAAAACCTGGGAGGCGAAATTGTTATTTTTTATATTCACTGCCCAATGGTTAGGGCGGAATTCTGGTCTCTTTTATAGTTTTGTGCTGTCACTGATGGCGAGCACTTGAATGCTTTAAAAAAGCGGTGGATTTTAATATACCTTGTTATTCACTGCCCGAAGATTTTGGGCGGATCATACCTTTTCCACCACTCCGGGTGCAATAGTTATTCAGACCTATCTGACTATCGGGCTTTCTGTCTGTCTGCCTGTCTGTTTGTCTGTCTGTCTAACTACCTATCCATCTATCTATCTATCTATCTATCTATCTATCTGTCTTACTATGCTGCTTGTCTGTCTATTTATCTAACTATCGATCTATCTTTCTGTCTAACCATCTGCCTATCCGTCTATCTATCTGTTTATCTATCTGTCTATCTATCTGTCTAACCTGTCTGTCTAACTATCTTTCTTTCTATATATCTGTCTGTCTGTCTATCTATCTATCTATACTGCCTGTCTGTCTATCTATCTAACTATCTATCTATCTTTCTATCTGTCTATCTGTCTATCTGTCTACCTATCTATGTATCTCTCTATTTGTCTATCTGTCTATCTATCTACCTGCCTATTTGTCTCTCTGTTTGTCTATCTGTCTATCTATCTATCCATCCATCCATTAATCTTTATATAATTCTTTCTTCCTTTCTAACCTACGTAACACACTACTATAATCAGACAGATAGATAGCTAGACAAACTACCACTCGTGCAAACCTGCAGTACTGTGCGCGCAACATCAGTTTCACACACGCTGCTTACGGAATACAATCACCTTGAAACAGGAATCAGACATTCTTCTTATGAATGAACCTTCAAGATTTCAGGGTCTCTAATGTAGCTATATCTAATCGGATCTAATTTTCAAATTTCAACAACCAAAAGTGAGTTGGAAGCAACTCCTCAATACAGGTAAAAAGGAGAAAGAATCATTCCGTTTAGCCATTGAAACGGCTCTACGCTTGTATATATACGCGTGTGTCTTTATATATATATATATATCTAGACGAGCATACCGAAAAAGGTCTCAACATGGCAGCCAGCTTATAATGCTCTATTCTTTGTCACTGCTCCATAGATTCTCCCTTTTTTTATATCCATGCGTTTCCCTTTCTTTTCCCTCCGTTTTTTTATTTCATTCTTCTCCTTTTACCTAACCCCGCATGCTTTTCTATATCCTTCTCTCCATCTCTCTCTCTCTCTCTCGCTCTTTCTACTTATCTGTCTATCTATCTATCTATCGTTTTCTATTTTTTCCCCCTGCACTGCCCTTGTTGATGGAAAAGAAGGGCCGACGTGGTCTAGTGGAGACATTTATTCACTGTCCAACCACCTTAGATTCCATTGGCAGATAGAAAATTAACCCTATAACGGACACTCGTAATATAGGCAGTTCTACACGGTTTCGACACTTGGCCCCTACAGAAGAACCTGCTTTTGGGGCTCTTGTCCTTCGTGCTACTAGACTTGACCTGACAAAAGAAATAGTGTTTTCCGGTGTACAAACGATGCCGATATCTTTGGAAAACGCTCTGTCCGTTATGGAGTTGAAGCTGTATAACGGACAAGGTTTGGGAGATGCAAAATTTGCTTATTTCGTCAGTTTTTCGGGCTCTGATGTTTATCGGAGTTTCATGGTCAACGGACAAATGTCCGTTATGTCCGGTATGTAAAGTTGATAGTGTCTTCATAACGGACAGCGTATTAAATGTTGCATAGCAAAAGGGAATCTCTTTCAAAATCTGATGTTGTCCGCTTTGTATCAAGTTTTGCTTTAACGGACAAATGTCCGTTGTATGAGAACTCCTTTGAGAGCGGACAAACATATGCGGTCTGTCCGTTGTGTAAAGATAATCTTACTTGTAACGGACAAAGGTTTTTGGTTAAGGAAATGTCCGTTGTAAGAACATTTCTTCTTGGCGGTCAGTTCAGAAGATTCGTGAATGCTTCCCAAGTGCCTAAGAAAAGGACAGACAGCTGAACGGACAAGTTTCTTTATATAAGTCCCTGCCTGCTATTGCTAGCTGTCCGTCCATATAAACGGACAAAGAGAATAACGTATTTTACCCTTGAAAGGAAGACTGGTAGTAGCTACCACTATAACGGACAAAGAGTACAACGGACAAGCCTCTGAATAGTTTAGCAATCCGCAAATACGGTCTCCTTTACTTCAACGAAATCCTCATAACGGACGTCAAAAGTACGCAACACCTCTATAACGGACAAACCCTATAACGGACAACTTTCTGAACAGTTCAGACATTCAAATCTACTACCTAAAATGATCCCCATAACGGACGCAATACCGACTATTTTCCATAACGGACAATCTTTTCAACTAAGATTACATAGTAGTAGTAGTAGTAGTAGTAGTAGTAGTAGTAAATAAGGATATCATAGAAAAAGTAGTAATAGCAATAAAGCTTCGTACAGGATGATCTTGATACAATTTCCTTTGATATNGGGGTGGGGGCCGGGGTAGGGGGTGAATGTCCCGATTGCCCTATAGAGACAGCCGTGTACTAATTCAAGGGAAACATGGAGTCGGTTATCATTATGATGGCTCCTGGAGGAGTCGTAAAACCTAGGGCTTGCCGATCCTTCATTGGTTGCAGCCGTCCCAGGCCCCGAGACTTCTCACACAGGTCGTTTCCAGTTGCAACTTCAACTCGCCGTTTATCACCTTCCACGACGATATAAGCCCATTCGTCCATCTTGCACTCGAGAAGAACTTCTCGCTATCTTAATAGGAAACCCGCTTAGTAGTAGTAGTATATTGGATATCCTCGAGTGTATATACGCATTCTGTGAATGAAAGGTAGTAGTAGGAGGAGGAGTATTGTAGTGCTGGGTTTGGATGAATATCAGTAGTTCCAGCAGTTTCAACAACGTAATCTTCTTTCATCATCTGAATTCATCAATCTGGATCGTTCATTCATCAATTCATTCAATTTCAATCAAAATTTTCAATAAAAGTTCAATTCATCAATCAATCTGAATCAACAGAAATCTTCAACGTATCTTCCATAAGCAATCATACTGGAACCAAAGCTGGTTGAACTGCTCGTATGGTGCTATACTCTCATCCAATTTCAATTCTTGTTTCGTTATGGTTTTGAATTAAAAATTTCAATAATGATTCACCATTGCAATATGCGAGGAAATGATTAGAGCCAGCAGGGCAATATATGAAACAAGGGGGAAAAAATTGTACAGACGGGCCCAGGGGAGTGATCGACGATT
>JAIQCU010002290.1:7500-12033 GCA_022114935.1 Leptestheria dahalacensis
GGTCATACTGAATATATTACGAATACTTTGTTATATACATTTATTATGACGTATATGCATTACTACTGTATTCTTCATGATACTGCATATCTATGCTATCTATCTATCTATCAGTCTGTCTATCTGTCGAGCCTTCCATCTATCCATCCATCCATCCATCCATCCATCCATCCATCCATCCATCCATCCATCCATCCATCCATCCATCGAAACATCCGTCACCCTTGCTTACCTAACCACACATATGGTACAATACAAATACAACTGTAATGGGTACTTGCATGTTGAGCCAAGTTGTAATTCAATCTAAATTATGGTTAAAGTTTCATTGCTGTGTAATAAATGAGCGTTACGAGAGCAGGTGGTAATCAAAATAAAAGTCTGTCACGACCTGAAAGATCGCCGAGTATTCCAGCAATTCGCCCCTTTTCTGTTTTTCCAAGCCGAGGTAGAAGGTAAGAGAGGCACACGATATTCGCCCCTGGGCGACTCCACAAACATTGCTGCGGCCAACAGGCACGAGCCATGGCGCTTTCACCTGTTTTCTTTTGTCTCTCAAAACTCCTCTTTGATTTATTTTTTCTTTGTTCATTCTTCTCCAGTCGGTTTTTTTCCCCAAACAATATTTCTATCTAAAGATGGTACACATCACTGTTGACAGCATGAATAATGCTTCATTCATTAAAAATTTACTATTCATTTAATTTTTTTCTTCCAAAGGAAGATGGAGGCTTTTTGTGTATTGCGAGAACCGGCAACGCTGTAGGGTGATCATAATCTGCACACCGCCCGCTGTAAAACTAATCGCGAAGAACATTTGCGAACTTTTCAGCCAAAAAATTAAGAAAAAAATAGGACAGCGTTGTGTTACATGTTATGAGAGTTTCATGTCTTATTTTGGTGTTGGATTCAAGAGATTACCGGTAAAAAAAAAAGAAGTTTTATTAGAGGTTGAAACCAGTCCGAAGGTTGCCCAGGGGCCAGCGAGCCAGGCACACGTCACTCGGGTTTTTATGTTTCCTTTTATTATTTCTCTTTCTTTTCATTTTATTTCCTCTCTTTTCGACTTTCTCATACTTGCTGCAGTCCGTCTGGCCGTGGTAACTTTGGAACTTCGCATCGTCTGAAATAAAACTGATGATTAGAAAAGTCAGTAGTTAAAATTCAACAACCATAACGTCGGAATTGTCTTTCGTTTTATTTGAAGAAATCTTTTCACAGGATTACCAACTGCACTGTACAAACAAAACTTGTATATGTATAGGAATAAACTACTGTCGAAATTACGTTGGTTTTCGGAAGATTTGAAAAAATAAGAGATACATTCTTGCCGAAACACACACACACTTTCACGTAATCCCCGAGCATGCACGAAATACTGGCACCCTCCAAAAACACGATTTTTTCCTCCGTAGAATGAACCTGTGTGTGGATGCTTTTTGTCAAAAATAGATGTGTAAATAAGATTTAAGAAACAGTGAGAAGATACTGTTGAATTCTGTTGAACATAACTTAAAAGATGAAGAATTCATGAAGAATAGGTTGTGGTACGGGATGTTTACTTGCTTAAGGAGAAAAAGAAGATGGCAAGTGTTACTGAAGAACTAGTTTCTGGACATTGGATATATACAAAAGTGAGGTAGGGATAGCGAGAGATTAGATATTTAAAGAAAGAATCCCAAGTTGTTAGTGAGAACTGAATACCGAAAGATGAAGAACGATAGCAATTGTACCATATTTTCACTCGGGGGGTCATTTTGGGTGGGGAAGGGGGTGAGGGATTTCGAATGACATGGATTTGTATCTGTTTTGATTTTCCTCGTAAGCTCGCAAAATGGCAGCCGTCTAGAAGAATTGGCACTTGGTTGTTTGAAGCTTCATCTCCTGAAGTCATTTTGATTGAATGGAATTGTGTCTTGCGCCAAGTGGACGACGAGATGGCACAGGGAGACGGAGGAGATGGAGACGTAGAGAGAAACAGAGGGAGAAAAGTGGCCGTCACGAGCTTGACTTGCTCCGCAGGGAGAATAACTCCGATGGTCGCTCGGATAACATCATTTATGACTTGGGCGATTCCCAGATATTAGATGCAGTCGTAGTGATTTTCTCCTCCTTGACGGTCGATCAGTGCATCAGATTGAAGATACGGCCAGACTGGCAATTTGCGCCCACGGTCCCGCACTTTTTTCCCAAGTGGTGTGTATAGGTACGGTACCTTTACTTCGTAAGGTACCTCAACCAACCATAGAGTCAATCTAGATTCTTGTTTTTTTTCCGTTTCTTTAAGGAAATAACTTGCCATTGTCGTTTTCTTTCTCCTCTCTTTTCTCTCCGTTTTCACTGTATTTTCTGGAAAGGGATGCCTGTAGCCGCTTGTTGCAACTCGCCTCGCTTGGCCTCCGTCTGGGTTTGCCGGCTAAACGCGGCCCTCTCACATTTTCTCACGTTTCTTCCATGTCGGGCCCCCCCAGTTCAGCAGGTCGGTCCAAAAGGCGGAGGGTTTTTTTGGAGGGGGTTGATCCCCCACCCTGTCGATCAGTCGGGCCCAAAGAAACAATCGACTTCTGCTCGGGTTTCGGCTATTTTCTCTCGCTTTTCTTGTCTGTGTATGTGTGTGTTTTTTGCTGGACGGTTTGATAATTTCTGTAGAAAAGTAGAAAAATGGTCTGGGTCACATGTCTTGATCTAATTTAATTTTTTTATTGAAATAGTAGTCTTCTACAAGTGTCAAACGATTGTTTGCTTTTGTCTCTACGGATATTTATAGTTCTGTGAATAAGCGGCGCCTTGAGAAGGGTAATTTGCACGCCGTTTACATTCCATTATAACTATGAGCAACAAGAATCGTGGCGATCGGCTTACCTGTGTTAATGGCTGCCACAGGGTGGGTTGAGCCGCAGGCTGGGCCAACTTGGAATGTTGTCGTCATCACAAAAACACGGTGCCAAAGTGCTGAAGAGAAACGACGCACACTTTCACGCAACACTTCTTTATGTACATTCACACGCGAAACAGTGATTGGTCTCTTCTAAGATCTATGTACACTATTACACTCCTCCGGTAGTTCTCTTGTCGTCTCTCTTCTCTTTTCCAGACATGTACAAACCCTCGTTTCGAAGGTATTCAAGGATATAGTTAGTTGTCTCAAACACAAAAATAACAGAAAGAAGAAAAACATCAACACCGACTACGAAAACCAATGTGTGTGCTAATGTTACTTGGAAAAAAGGGGGATCGATTGGTGTTGAAGAGGTTGGTATAGGCTGAATGTTGTGCAAGATATTGTCACCGTAACAAGTTGGTTCCAGACATATTGGTACCGTATCATCATATAGCATGCAACTGTGTCCGTTTTTCTTTTCTTTATCACGATAGTTCCTTCGCTGGCTGGTTGTTTGTGGTTGTAGACACGAGGTGGTGACAACCGAGAAGCACAAATCAGATAGGGTTTAATGAGCTGCTAGAGACTGCGACACGGAATGTGAAGGAAGCGACTGCGGTGACAGCATGGGTGGACTGTGGCTGTGCGCCCCATGCGCCACCATCCCGGGTGAACCGTGACCTGGATGATGACCGTGTAATGCGTCTGGGTGACCATATCCTTGATGGTCAAGATGACTGGGATATCCGTCTGGGTGGACTCCTCTCATCGGTGACGAATTAGGTCCATTGGGCATTGGAGGGGTCATTCGTTTCTCTTTTTGCCGACGGTTGCAGAACCAGACCCGCACCACCTCTTTCTCAAGTTGCAGCGAGTCGGCCAGCGATGTGATTTCCTGCGCCGACGGCTTGGGTTGCTTGTGGAAATGCTGTTCCAGAGCACCTTTAACTGAGACTTCTATACTGGTACGTTTTTTCCGCTTGCGACCCTGCTGGGCGATTTTGTCGATCGACGTCGGGGAGCCCGTGGTAGAATCGGCCTCTTCCAACCATTTTTGGAGGAGAGGTTTCAATTTGCACATGTTCTTGAAGCTGAGCTGGAGGGCCTCGAATCTGCAGATGGTGGTCTGAGAAAACACGTTACCATAAAGGGTTCCTAGGGCCAGACCGACATCGGCCTGTGTAAATCCTAGTTTTATCCTTCTCTGTTTGAACTGTTTGGCGAATGCTTCCAGATCGTCGGATGTAGGGTTCTCTTCTTCGGGGTCGTGCATATCGTGGTGATCTAAATGATCGTGCGGATCGTGCGGATGACCCGGTGGACTGCCCACCTGGCTATCTCTAAGGTGATGGTGGTGGTGTGAATGTAACTGAGGCCCGGGTATCATACCATTCATGGGGTAAGCTGGATGCTGCAGCGGTGATCCGCCTCCGGAGGACATGTACGGTGAAGATACGGAGACAGCCGTATGCCATCCGTGCGTCATCATGTGCTGAGGCGCCCGGTGATGGAGCCCCATATCAGCGGGCTGAGGTTTGATATCCTGGCCGTGCGGATGAAGCGAGGCATGGGCATGAGCCTGATGCATCGAAGTAGCCCAATGCCCGGCATCTACCCAATTGTGCGTCATACTTAAGGGGTGTCCGTTGGAT
>JAIQCU010002291.1:0-12158 GCA_022114935.1 Leptestheria dahalacensis
ATTCTGAATATCGACAAGGAAATCGATACCGATATCAAGAAACCTTAATGATATATATCAACTGTTAATATCGATATCAGTTTTCTTCGCACAGTACTTCGATGTATTGATATCGTATCGATATGTATTCTGAATGTCGACAAGGAAATCGATGCCGATATCAAGAAACCCTATACATGGCACTCGTAATATCGATATCAGTTGTCTTCGCACAGGGTACTCCGATATATCAATACCGTATCGATAAGGGTTTGAATATCCCGAAGGTAATCGATATCGATTAGGAAGATTATTATCGATATACTGTATCAGTCATATCGGATTTAAAACAAATTGCATATCGAGTTAACCTTGATTTTCATTGTTGTTAACCTACTATTTTTGAAACATCTGGATCTAGATTGCCATGTTCTGCATAAGTAATTAAACTAAAATGTATACAAATTAAAGTTAAAAACTAACGAATAAAAATGACTGTTTTACTTTCTTAGATACGCTGAAGCACGTGGCGAAGACCGTGGCGCACGTCGATCTCTCTGAGCACGTCGTCAGTATTGTCTTCACCATCTTTGACGAGAACCGTATGATCTTCATCGTATCAAATTTCTTAGATTAGCTAATCATAAACTAACTTTTAAATATTCCCTGTAGACAGTTTACACAACTACACTATTTACTATGTTATTCGTGTACAATACTAATTTCTATATCAATATAACATTTCAATATTTACTGATTCCACTGTAACAGAATCGTTCTTAGTTTCTTGTCATTATTATACGTCTGATCAACTTTTTGGAATATTAAATGTTGGATTCCTTAAGAGACTCTTAGATTCGTTATTAGATTGTTAGAGTTTCGTTCTGAAATTCGTCCTGGATAATAACCAACCCATTCAGCGGGATCGACGTAAGTCCGACCTTTTTATTAATGAATTAGTGGATGGACAGCTGAGTCACCGCGAGTTCGTCGCCGTGATGAAGAACCGCTTGATGAGGGGTCTGGAGAAACCTAAAGACACGGGCTTCATTAAACTCCTCCAGGCTGCTGCCAAGTGCGCCAAGGAAACACGGCCCGCCATTTTGGAATTTTAGACTCGAACCATTTACACGTTTCATTCATTCAAAAACAAAATTAACACCGCGTGTTGATTGCTCCTATGCGTATACTTATTTATATTTCTACAAGCATAGCCCGTTTTTCTGTTGAATCGATATCAGTTACTGTTAATATTATAGATTCAGTAAAACTGTCATTAAAGCCATTTTTCCCGTTTTTAATTATTAATTGTTTAATGTAAGGCTCTTTAGTTTAGGCCAGTTTGGGTGACAAACAAGGTGTCCTACTTAGCCTCGGTGGTAAGCTTTTTCCAGCAGGCCCAGACACGCTACATACAGAGCGAGAGAGACGCGCGCGCATTGTGCAGTTTGTATTTTGCTTTGCCACCGTGTGGGTTGCTCGACACAAGACGGTCACTACCATTGGACTTGGCAGTGACCGTTCCAAAACTACGATTTATTTGTTTTGAAACGTGCAATTGACGTCCTGGAAAGGGGAACCGATTGATCTTTTTTTGGGGAAAAAAAACAGCCAATGGTAAGTTTGCTTACAATTTAAAATGTATATTGTTTAGTAGGTTTTCAAGTCGAACTGTCTCGGTCTATACGCCTCGTTCCATTGCTTCCTGTCCTGTGCGGGGAGCTATTTTTAGTCACCTCTAGCTTTGGGTTACGCAGATGAACCGGGAAAATGATATGTGTAGGTGGGAAGAGGAAGACGTACATGAGTATTTTTTTACCTCTTGGGTGAAAAACATATTCTCCCTTGTTTGGACGTTGTATTTTTAAAAGTACAGTCTAGAGTAGTAAAAAAAGGGTTCTTGCCGGGGAAAGTTGATGGCTTATAGCACCCAAGATTACAAAGATATAGCAACCAAAAAAATACCGAGTGTAGAAGTGGTAGTACTTTATACAGTAGTCAAGTTTCGTTTGAATCGGATGATTAGTTTTGCTGAAATAAAATTCTAAAGTTGAAAAGATCCATAATTTCCAATCAGCTAGAATCCCCTTTTGTTTTGCTCGAGACTGTACAGAGGAAGGTTTTCCCTTTACAGTTTTGGGTTAAAGTGAAAACTTTTAGTGAAGGTGGGGGATTCATTCCTGTGCCTACGGTTCACAGTTGGTAAATCGCCTGGAACGTAACTGGTTGTTTTACGCTTGTGGGGCAATTTTTTTCCCGTTTCTATTTTCTACCCAGTTTTTGTGTGTTTCTGCCTTCAACGACATGAAACTGTGACGGTCGAGTAAACTTTCGGGTTTTCTCTTGTGATAGTCTCGCGGTTAATAAAGAGTGAGAGTTGTTCTTGACTGGCACGGAATGACACATAGTAGTGATAAGATAGTGTCTAGCTTCAGTGATATTTAATTCATTTGTTGAATTGTTTTAGAGAGAGAACAATGGCGAAGTCGGTAATAAACTCGACGACGTGTGCTTCGTCTACGCTGAACGGCACTAGGGAACTGTACAGAGGTAAAGATGCCGGACCGTTAAGAAATGCTCAATCTACGGGCAACTCATTATCGTCGCGGTCCTCTTTACCAAGACCGGTCATTAGTGCGGACAAAAGCAAAGGAACTTCTATTGCAACTCTGCCAAGGTCCAAGATCCCGAACATGGTTCCCGGCAAGTATGCCGTGTCGAGAGAGAATTCTGCCGGCACACTGAAAGCAACTGCCACGGCTCCCGGCAGTTTTCTCAGAAGGCCCTCTGGGACCCTTGAGAGCAATGCCGGGAATGCAGTGAATTCTAGAACGTCTGCCGTCATACTAAGACCAATTGCCGTCACGCAGCAAGCAAGCATCAATCCTCGACCGCTACCGTCAATCGGTCATACGCAGGCACCTCGCAAAGGATCTGCCGTGGACCTAGGCTTATCTGCCGTGACTGGCCGAGGATCTACTACTATTCTAAAAACAACTTCGCTCCCTCGCAGAAATGTTCCAAAAACAGATGCCGGAACAGCGCAAAGCACTGCAAGGACACCTGCCGGACCATTACAGGCAACTACTCTACCGCGAAGAGTTACCAATGTCGTCCTTCAAGAGAAAGCACCCGGACGTCTTCAACAACCTACCGTAACTCCTAGAATAGGCTCGGTGCCGGCACGAGGGCCTGCCGGATCTCCAAAGGAAATTGACGGCACGCAAAACAACCTTGACAAGACGATACCGAAGACTGCGATACAGCAGGCGAGACAATTACGCCCACAGCGATCCCTAAGTGGTCTCGGCAAGATTCCGGCAACTACCGTCGCATCTGCCCGATCTCCAGTAGAAACTGCCGGCACGCAAAATAACTTTGACAAAACCGTACCGAAGACTGCGATTCAGCAGTCGAGACAAACACGTCCTCAGCGATCACTCAGTGGTCTCGGCAAGATTCCGGCAACTACCGTCGCATCTGCCGGATCTCCAGTAGAAACTGCCGGCACGCAAAATAACTTTGACAAAACCGTACCGAAGACTGCGATTCAGCAGCCGAAACAAACACGTCCTCAGCGATCCCTCAGTGGACTCGGCAAGAATCCGGCAGCTACCGGCATATCTGCCGGACCTCTAAAACGTGCTCCGACAAATGAGACCCAGTTTGACCCTAATCGTCGCATGCAGCAGAGAACAGCCTCTAATCTGTCAGAGCCACCTATCCTTCCAGTGGTTTGCGTCTTTTCCGAGCAAAACGAGTTGATCAAGAAAGAACGTTTCAGAACTCCGGAGCGGACAGCGATCCCTAAGCTACTGCCGAGTAAAAATAATACCATCCGCAAGGATTCACCGGTTAGTAAAACAACGTGCGGTAACAAGGAGGGCAAACCAGCGAAGATGACGAGTCTCCCCTCGCCAACACAAACAAATGGTTAGTTAAACAAGAACATTTTAAAACAGGCGAATCTTCAAATGAAATCGTAATGCAAGTTAAATTAGTTTAACAAGATTGCTATACTGTAACCTAACAGCATATGTTTACTTAAGGAATTACAAAGTAAAGTGTAAACATGCCGTCCGGATATCAGAAACTTCAAGATGTACGAGTACCTGCTTATTTAACTGAAAACCTGCTGAATCGTGGTTTGAATTCTACGTGGAATTAAGTCATTTGTCGTTCTAGTGTTTCCTAGAACAGGAGGAGAAGAGGACAGTGAATTGCTGTCAGCACTGCGCAAGAATATGTACTGTACACTGACCGAAAATCAGGGCGGACTTACCTACACAAAACTTCAATAGCCTTCTGATGTTTTTGTTATAATTTAAACTCTTACCTTAACTCTCCTGTAACTAGTAACAGAGAACCGTTTCCTATCATATCTATGTTGAAAATCTATCTTCATCAATAGACACCCACCTAGGATTCCTAGGATACAAGATAGGGTATAACAAGATACACCGCGTGAAGATGTATAACTCGAGTATATATTCAGCAGTATAAGTATGTATAGTATTAATATATTACTACTTTAATGTTGGTATTATATAGTATTAATTATTGTATACAAATTATTGTTATTATCTAAATTTAAATGGCCACCGCGCTGGCAATTCAATCTTGGAACAGGCGCGCAGACGTTATAGCCTTAGGCAATGCCAATCCCCGCCTCTAGGGGAATTTCCGTGCCAAGCTCCTCCTCTTAGAGTTTCTTACGGGATACGGTAGCCCTCCGTTGATGAAGTTCTCAAGTTGATTTAATATAATTGCCGTTCTTTTAAACACTTATTAACAGCCTGTTCAGATACCGGTCGTGTTCTTAACTTATCATCAACTTAAACCAGCTTTTTTAAAACTTTACCTCACTGTTGATTTTTTGAAATAAATTTTAATTAGGTTCAATGAAAGCGTATGTAAAAGCGAGTTCGAAAATTCCTCGCTTGCCAGAACGGATGGAGTCAGCGCCAAGAAAGCACAGGCTTCCGGAAGCACTTGACGGCGGCGCCAGCGACGGCGCTGGAATTCTGCACGTCAGTTCCATTACGAAACCTTCGCTGGACAGAGTTATGAATTTCAGGTATACTTATCTATCATTCACGGCCATCACGTCCGATTTCCCTTTCTCCGTTTACAAGTCGGATTTTTATCATCAAAATCACTATCTACTCTATGAAATTTGTTAAGTTCCAAGTGGCGGAATTAAACTTCGGGATTTTATTTTAGCCAAACTTACCGACCGATTTCAATGAAAATTTACACCTTTATTACAAACTACTAGTTCTAGATTTAGTGTTTTTTGGGATGTTCTATCTTTAAAAGTGTGCGAGTAATAAGCAATCAACTTATCTCTGCTCTTATACATTGTACCGTACAACGTAATACTGTTAAAAGGGAAATTGACTCTTAACTCACTTACAGCTGCAACAGTTAATTAGATTAGATTAGAAAGTTTGACATCGTTTTATGCATTTTCGAATCAACTGTGATGATGTAATAGTTAGCTGACGTTTAACGGCCAATTCAGTTTAGTTCCTTCAACGTTAGCTAAACATCAATATCATCCAGCTTATCTAGTTAACCCAACTTTTCTGTTAACGTTAAACTTAATGTTATTAGTCTGTAACCACTAATTCATTTAAATCTCTCACAATTATGAATAACTGATCAACGACGTAATACTTGGTTAATAGTATATCATGACCAAAAAATTCTGTTACAATTGGATACTTAATTGGCATTAAGGTTAAATAGCTTATTGTTTAATTGAATGAAACCTAAAAGGTCAGTAGAGGTCAGCGATCCGGCTGGTACCGGTCCGACAGATCTGGGTTACGTCTCGGAGAAGGAGAAATCGCCGGACGATGACGACGATGACGAGGAATTCCTGTTCGACGACATCGCCCAAAAGTACGGAATCCACGATGACGACGAGCCTCTCGATTACGAAGCTGCTGCACTCGATACTAGACGAATCCTCGACAAGCTGCTGAATATGCTTCCCAAAGGTTTCTTACTCATTTTAAATTTAACTTAATTAACCTAGTGTAATTTAATCTCAAGTTCAAATCTCACTGATTAAGCAGTATAATGAAAATTAATTGAATTAACTTTAATTGAAATGTTTTTGGCTCAGTTAATCAACCAATAGAACGATGTCACGAGTTAACTATTGAATCAACTTTTACTTGTCAAAGTTTCTAATTAACTCAAATCAAAATGAATTTCATTGGCTGAAATTCACTTAACTGATCATTGTGATGTATTAACTATTAAATTAACTTTTATTACACAGATGATCTAATGAAAGTCGTCATCGACAAAACGTCACAGGGACTCGGTTTCAGCATCAGCGGCGGATTGGAATCCGCACTGGTGACAGGAATCAACCAATCCGCCGTAATGGAAGCTCTGACCCTCCAATGGGACGGTTTCATCCGCATCAAGAAGATCTTCCCTCACGGCGCAGCCTGGCAGAACGGACAACTTCAGCCGGGCGATGTCCTGCTGTCCGCTAACGGAATCCCGCTGTCCGGTTTGTCTCACACGGAGGCTTTAGAGGTACTGCGGTGTTGTCCGCGTCAGGCGGATCTTCTCATCTACCGGGATGCCTCCGGAATGGGTGAGGTAAACACGCCGGAGGTCATTCCGCAAGTCGCGGTGAAGACGCAGTGGCTGAGTCCTGCCTATCCGCTTTCGGCCGTTGGGGTAAATTTGCGTATTCTGGTTTACCAGTCGCTGTTTTATCTGCAAATTTAACTTTCGAGGTTAATTTGATACAATCTAGTATTATAGGAATCTGAGTAGAATAATCAAAACAATAAATTCTATGAAATCCTATTTAGATAGGCTAGTATATCCACTGGTTCCCTATGAATCTGTAAAGAATCTACATTTCTCTTGATACAACAGTGATAACAGTACATTTGTAGGATTGAACAAAATCCCTGAAATTCCTAGGATACTCGAACCCCTGAAGGAATTTCCTATGAATCTAGGCGACATTCCAAGGAGCTAAAGTCTAACATTCTAGTAACTAGTTCTGGGCTTTTGATATTCTCTATGATTCTCTATGAATCCCTGAGGAATCTAGTAGTGATTCCTTGGTACTCCGATAACCCAATGACTAGAGTAAACTAGTCTGTTTTGAACTGGGGCCCTGAAATTACTAGAATACTGATACTTACAAAGGAGTTTTCTATGAATCTAGACGCTCATTCTAGGATGTTAGACATCACTGTGATTCTCTATGAATCTCACAAGAATCTGGAAACGTACAAGCGACTTGTTGTCAATCTCTCTCGGTACCTTAATGACTCTCGATGGCTACAGTAAACTTGTGAATCTCTAGAATTCCTAGGATTCTCATACTCTCAAGGAATTCTCTATGGATCTATAGGCCACAGAAATCGTCATAGACTTGAATGTTGTCCATGATTCTCTATGAATCTCTAAAGAATCTAGATCCTTATGAGATGAGATTCTCCAAGTCTGCGTTAAACATATTTACGACTAAAATTCCTAGGGTTCTCATTCCCCTAGAGGAATTTCCTATAAACCCAGGCGACATTCTAACGTGCTGGAAAACCGTTCTAGTACCATCAGTATAGACCCTGTCATAGTTTCAATAATTCCCTATGAATCTTTGAAGAATCTTACTAGTTTTGCAGCTTCCGAACGACTTGTTGTGATTGTACTTTGACGAGTTTTGATGAGTAAAGTTCTATGACATTAATGGATCCAAGATTCTCGATGATTCCTCATGGTTTTCTATAATTCTCTGTGATTCTCTACAGTTCAGATAACCTCATTTTTGAGAACTTGAACGATTCTTGAATGAATCATTATAAGAATGAGATTCTTAGTAGCATACCAATAAGATTCCCAGATGATTCCCTAGAAAGTCGTCTTTATTAACTTGGTGTTAAATTACATCATAAAAGTTAACGAGTTGAATCTTATGTACCCCGTTTTACCGTACGTTAATGAATGAGCCTACCTTGCTATGATTTAGGAGTTTGAAGTCGTATTGACCAAAGTGAACGGAAGTCTGGGATTCACGCTACGCAAGGAGGATGAGAGCGTCCTTGGACATATCGTCCGGGCCCTAGTCAAAGAACCGGCCCTTACCGATAGACGGATCAAAGCCGGCGACAAAATCGTCAGCGTAAGTATTCTTCGTGCATTCCTCGTAGTCCAACTGTAAAAGTTAATTAAGTAGAATTCAGTAAAACTTAAGTGAGATTTACAATGCTAGTATATAGGAAACATCATCGCGGGTGTTTTACAATCGATAGATAAAACTGGTATCGATAATGTGTCAAAGGTTACAAGATCGAAGGGTAGGTCTATGAATGGAATCCAGCTGCTGTTTTGTCACTGTACCCCAGGTGAACAACGTCGACATATCGTCTATGACTCACGCCCAAGCTATAGCGTTTCTTCGACGATGTCCAGACACGGTGACCATCCGGTTATTCAGGGACTCGGCACTGAGCCCCCTGTCGCCCCTGTCGCCCCTCTCGCCGGTCGAACCCGAAGTTGCCCTGCAGAAACCGCGTCCCGTGCTCAGGTTTTCACTATACTCATTTGACGGTTCCATCTATCTATTTGTATAACTGTCTATATGTTTATCTGTCTATCTTTGTATCTTTCTATCTTCTATCTTTTATCAGTATGTCTATCTGTCTGTCTAACTTTAAGTCCAACTATCCATCCTTGCATCCATTTTTTTCTCTCTCGTTAAGTAATTGCTACCGCTGCTAATAGGTCATATAGTCTACCTGTCTATCTACCTGTCACTCTATCTATCCATGTATCTGTTTATGTAACTGTCTGTATGTTTATCTGTCTATCTTTCTGTCTATCTATCCATCTGTCTATCTGTTTGTCCATCTATCCATCCATTCATCCCTTTTTTTTCTCTCTGTTTGTCTATCTAGCTATCTATCTATGTACCTATTTGTCTATCTATCCATCTACCTAGCTATCTCTCCGTGACTCTCTTTCTCTTTGTCTAATTATCTATCTATCCATCCGTGTATCCATCTATACATCAATTTGTCTATCTATCTGTCTATCTATCTGTCCGTCTATCCATCCATTCATCCCTTTTTTTCTCTCTGTCTGTCTTCTATCTATCTATCTATCTAGCTAGCTATCCGTGTCTTTATGTCTTTATCTATCTAATTATGTATTCTAATTATCCATCTGATTTTTTATCTATCCATCCACCCATCCATCACCCGTCTATCCATTTATACATCTATCTGTCCATCTATACATCCATCTATCCATTTTTTCTCTCTTTCTGTCTGTCTGTCTAGCTGTCTTTCGAATTATCTCTCTCGCTTTCTCTCTTTGTCTTTATCGATCTAATTATCTATCTATCCATCTACCCGTCCGTCCACTTAAGCATCCACCTGTCTATCTACCTCTCTATCTATCTTCTATGTATCTGTCCATCTCCCCTTCATGCATCCATTTCTTTCTCTCTGTATGTCTACCTATCTAACAAATTATCCATCTCTTTCCCTGCTACCTCTCTATGTCTCTATCTATCTATCTATCTATCTATCCATCCGTCCATCTATCCATCCACCTTTCCATCTATCTGTCTATCTATTCAGCTATCTATCTATTACCTTATTCTATAATTTATTCTATACTAGCTAATATTCAATATAATTAATATCTATTAAGTTTAAAATCTACACATATAAAGTTAATTGTTATTGCTATTTACCAAGGAAGTTATTACCTTAGCTAATGCAAACATAACTTATTTAGAAGAGAAGCTCAGGATCTACTGCAGGACTTGGCGGCAAGGAAACAGCAGTTAGGACTCAACAGTGGATCGGCGGCATCAACTTCCTCGTTTGGTTCCAACACATTGCCCCGCCGGAAGCGGCTGACCAAAACCACCAGTCCGGATCTGCTGTCCGTCGTTAAAGACCGTAAACTATATTCACTTCTATACTGTTAATTCAATTGTAATTAAAACTATTATTCTGATTATTACTATTGCTTAATTACGAATTTCATGAAGATGTCTCGGTTAATTTTATATTTACTATAAAAGCACTAACATTAATCGATGTTATACTTGCTAGTGTTAACTTTAATTTACATTTACATAACTTTGAATGTGTCACTGGCATCTGCTTTTACCTAATTGCACTAACACTGAAAGGTACAAACTGTTTCAGTAAACAGTATAAGAAATTATGTAATTGAATGGTAATAAATGGTTATTTTGAAGGTTACGGTTCACTAGGAGAATCCAATTGGTCCGCCAGTGGTCCAATCATCACGTCGCCTCCAATGAGTCCCCTGCCGGAGCTCGACGCGGAAGCTGCAGAGTCAAAAACTAGTCCCCGGTGCCCCAGTAAGTACTTAACTTAACTTAACCTTAACTTAAGTTACATTATTAATCATTATACAATAGTAGTCATTCACCAAGTCTTAATGTAATTGCAGTTAATATAAATTTCATAACAGTCTATCGAAAATGTAACGCACTACTAGTTTCAGATGAATTCCATTAAGCTATTACTGTATTCATGTTTATATTAATCAAACTAAATTAAGTGTATTATCTTTGAACTTTCAATTATGTTAGCGCAGTTTAATTAGTATGGATTTCTTATTAGCCTGCCAGACATTAAAGTGTAATACATTAACTATTCTTGCATTAATTAACCTATATGTTTAAGATATCATTTCAGTTAAGGGTATATATTAAGTGTATGAAATAAGAGGAATGATTCTCCATGCAACAGGGAAGGAAACAGACGCGACAGAACTGGAAACAGCCCGGGAGTCATCGGTATCGAGCGACTCTCGAAGCAGGACGCCGCGGCCCAATTCCCTGGATCTGAGTAGTAATAGCTCGTTGAAGAAACAGCGCTTCCTATTCACTCCGCCCGGTGACAATTCCTCCCGGGAATCCGGAATCAATGGATCCGCGACGGACGTTTTCCCCGGATCGTCATCGTCGGGTACTTCGACGCCGGTAGAGCTGGAAACTCGCTGCGGTATGCTTGCTCATATACGTAACTAATATTAACTTTAATTGTAATTTCGTTCTCGCTGTTACCTAATTGATTTGAATTAGATTGCACAAAGGGTCTCATCAAGTGGAAAGGTGTCACGATGAGCAACGACCTTGATGACGGCGCCAGCGAACCTCACGAGGAGCTGGTAAATTATCATTCAAAGTTTAATATCTTAATTAAAATATCGATGGGAAGTAATTAAAATCCAATGTAAAATTTGCAGACAGTCGAACTGAATAAGGGCTGGAGCAGTCGTCTGGGTTTCAGCGTGGGAATGTCGCCGCAGGGGAAGCTCTGCATCACTGCGATCTACGATGACAGTGTCGCTGCTAAAGACGGCCGTCTCCGTGTCGGTGATCACGTTCTCCGGGTAAGCCATAAATTATTATTCCCCTTTTCATAATTATATTACTGTAACTTTATTAATATTAGACATTACAATGACACAACAGTATAGTTTAAATTACTAGGCTTTTCAAAGCTAAACTAATCCTAGCAGTTTTCTGTACAGCGGTTATTTTGAAATGACTAGTATTTTTAAAGTTGATGGATTCCCATGTAACTCCACTGATTAACGAAGTCGTTTATGAGCAGCATCTCAAAGTAGTTAGTTTTACTAGTAAGCAGGTGTGATACGCCATTATTCACAGAAGTAATCAGTTAAACAAACAAATAGTCCACTGGTTTGTAATTTCATTCTGTAATTAATATTAATAACTTATTAATTAAATACCAGTTATATTTAATGGTAACGTTCCTCGTTAGGTGAACGGAGAGAATGTCAGCAGTCACACCAAAGAGGACGTTATCGACCTGCTGCGAAAAACCCGCGGACCCGTTTCTATTACCGTCCGAAAGACTCGCTAAAAAAAATCAATCAACTTGCAGTTGACAAAATCTATTTTACAACTTTATATTAAATTTTTTTTATAGAAAATTGTAACTAAAACCCCACCGGTGTAACATTCACAACTTGTACGTTTTTAAGAATATCGGCATTAATGACGTTAATTATTCATCTTAAATTTCAATACCAAAAGCTGCTTTCTAACGTGCAATAGTCAAATCCAATTCGCTCTTTTTGGTGCCACACTGCATGTCTAACACATCCAGGAAAAGCAGATT
>JAIQCU010002292.1:0-11852 GCA_022114935.1 Leptestheria dahalacensis
GGAATGAATTCCTAAAACCATTCCTCCCGGTTTCCCATCAATACAAGGATACTCAATGGGATAGAATGAATCGCATAGTAGAGGAGAATCTTGCAGTGGATCAATCACCGAGGCGACAGCATTTGCTTTTCCATCCCTTCCGGGCTACTGGAAGTGTTCCAAAGTTCACGAGCGCAAAAGAATTCACGCCGGGCCACTTGACATTTTCCAAAGGCTCAGCCAAATGCGATCGTTTTGCTCATCGGGGGTAAATCTATAAAAATAAAATAAAAAGGGCGAACGTCCCCACCCCAATCGCCCTCTCTTTCATTCTGGGCCGCCCTCAGACTAAAAGCCTCTCCCCTGGGCAATCTCATTTCAGGATCGCTTGAGCTCTGGCCCTTTTACGCTGCGGAGACTAATGGTGTTAACACAGACTAACCCGGCATTAGCAGCGATACACTCGTCGAAAGCTTCTCTGCTGCCAATAAGGTATCCAAATCAATCGGACGAAACTATATTCCCACGTCCAAAAGTTATGCCCCGCTGGGTGACTGGCTTAATATATATATACAAGAGACAAAAACTCGGTGTAAAACGGTAGCACCCGTGGATGTTTTACATAGAGGCCCGCAGACTTGACTAAACAGGTCATGCGCACAGGCGCCGCCAGGGGTGTAGGTGAGAAGTGATGAGAGCGAGAAAGGGGCGACGCCCCCTCGACGTCCCTCCCGGGCCAGAAAATGTGCTTCCTCGAGCGATAAACATGCCCGGTCCACAAAAGAAAACTAAATCACCGGCACATGAGAAAAAGAAAGAGAAAGAGAGGAGAGCGGGGGAGGGGGGGAGAGGGGGAGGCTGCTTTCAAAAACCTGCTCTGCTACTCTTGAAGAATCTATTCATCGTGCAAACGCTGCACTGAATTACCAGACACCTCGAGTCCGTTGAGCAGATCCCAACAACACTTCAAAGATGAGCTTTGAAGAATGGCTCAGTCCCTAATTAACAGGGAGATCCCAGCTATTACGTAATGCCCGACATGGTATTAGAGAAAAGATGAAGTTGTATTATTGATCAGTGTTCCTTCTCAATGACACGAGCTCACAACCTGCGTCATTCTGTATGCAAACGAGCCTCTGCCCATAAATTGGCTGCCCCTTTCACACTTCTGCTCCCTCCTGTTCTTCAATAGGGTCGCCGAGATCCGGTGGCAAGGTTTGTTCCCTTCACACGTGCTCACATATTGATCAAGTTGCCGGCAATACATGTGCAGTAAACAATCACCTAGAGACATCTTAACGCACGTTAAAACGAGGACCAACAGAGATCAGCACTAGCAGAATCTAAAGGACCTCAGCATCCCTTTGTACCGTTCAAACGTCATTTTGCTTTTACGAGGTTCTTTGGACAAGTTGAGCCCAGACCGGCGCTTTTCTCTTTTCAACTCGAGCCCACCCCGGGGTTGGCGCAATGAGTGGCCTCTGACATTTCGGGTCTGACGTCGTGTGATCTAGTTACGAGCTCGGCTGAACTGCTATTGCACAAATGAACGCTTATAAGCTCCCTGACAATTTTCGCTACGTGAATATCCAACCTTTGCAGCAAATATTACAAGACCAGAGTCATTTGAGCTACACGAGACTGCAAATATACTCCTCGAGCTCGCTTTCACTGTTTTGCCCTCTTTCTATTTTAGGGATCAAAGGGGACCGTTAGAATTTTCCAGAACCTGAGAAGTTCGCGAACTAAATCGATACTCCCATCAAGTGGGAGCTCTATTTCTAGGTTGCGTTTCTACTTGTAGTAATTACTTCAGTTTCACAACGTTCAAGATACATTCTGCGCTTCTGTTTCAATCTAACGGTCAATAAAACTTCACTGTACCTGCTTAAGGGAAAATCCAAATAGCAGCACGTCCCTGGTTAAAAAAGAACCGCATTGTCCTTTATCTACTACGGTGATTCCCACAAGGTGTTACTTAAGCAAACGGGCAAGCTAAATTCCGTTCTGTCTGAATCGCAGAGGCATAGGGATCTGCCGACGAATCGACTCCCGAGATAAAAAGATAAGCCTTAAGAAAAGGGATCCATGGTAAGCCATCTGTGTAAGCGTGCAGATGNGAGCTTGGGGGAGATAGGGAGGAAGTGAAGGGAGTTTGGAGCTCGAGCCACTCGCCTCCACTCGCGCTCTCCCCCGGCTTTGAGAAGCGACGAGCGGCAGACGACGCTATTTTCACCCAGAAGCAGCTGGTAGCAGCAAAGCCTAAAAATATTCCGCGGGTTCTGTAACTGAAGACCTAGCTCGAGTTAACTGGAGCCAGGCCAGCTAAGCTGAAAAGACAGAGGTGGTGGTGGAGGGCGGGGGGCTTATGCGTACCAAAGGCACCTTGAGGACAATCGATAACTAAACAAGCAAACTAGACCAATTACCTAGTCTTGATGTCTGCCTTTTCTGTTAATCCATCTCTTCATGGAAAGTTAAACAAACTCAGATAAAAATTAAACACGTGAACCTAGATGAAGTACAACTATGCAGTCTCAACTCCTGCTGCTATACGAGCGCACTGTCGTCTAGTTCAAAACGCCGCTTCAAACGACACCAAGAGATCACTTTGTATAATAAAACTGACTTGTTTACACGTCTGAGCGGGCTGTAATACTTTGCTGACTCGGTAAATGGTTCATCAGAGTTGACACAAAACAGAAGGAACCCCGGCGGTAGATAAACGCAGAACCTCTTTCTGGCTCGACGTCGACCGCCACACTCGGCCGATTTGGGCTGGCCCTCTGCTAAGCTGGTCGTCGATAGAGCCGCTCTAACCAACTGATGCCTTCCACTGTACTCGAAGCCAAGGCACCCAGGATCGATACAGGTTAAGCTGCACGCCACCAGCGGCGCTGCTGCACCTGTTCTGCCTCATCGAATGTGATTATTTATGGAGTCGTAAGACCTTGGACCATCTTAGCAAAAACACAAATCCGTCTTTCAGGACTAAAATGGATACACACAACACAACACCGTCTTGCCGGATGCGACGCGATGACGGATACACCCGACTCTAGAATCCGCACAAAGACAAGTGCATTTGAAATCCGTAGGTCATATATCAAGCGACGTCCGCCAGGGATGCGCGGATCGTTTGTCAGTTTACCCTTATGTGTTGTTATGTTATAATTAACCCGTTTGCGGTCCCGCTCCCCTGTCTTCATGAATTTTGTCGGTCCACGTGAAAATTGCCGTTAAGAAATTTTTGGCCAAACGGTAATTGAAACGAATTGATGTTCTACATTTCTCAAACAAGCTTTTGCACAAGACGCCTCAGCATTTGGCTCGGACTACAGACGGGGCAAAGCGGCAGCGTCAATTTCGCTACACACACAGACAAAAAAGAATAACCGAAAAATAAAAAATGACGGAGATAGATTGAAAAAAAGGAGAGGAGGAAAAGGAAAAAAGGACAATACAGCTGGCAAAGCACGCGAGATCAATAGCCTAGTCCCGTGAGGAACTGGAGGGGAAAAAAAGGAGAGCCTGTTCCAAGTTGAGAAGAAACTAGTCTATTTGCTACAAAACGGCGGTTGTTTAGTGCACAGAATGAAAACCCTCCCAAAACTTTCTAGTAGCGTTATCTGTACTTGAGCTCTTACTCCTTGTAATGGTCTCTACGGCTGGCCTCACGGTAAAGCTGCTGCATCAACATGAAATGTTCCAGAAGCTGCGAAAACAGAAACGCGGCACCATAGACCAGCGCTAAGGCGACGTCCTAAAAGACCTTTCACAAGAATGTGCTACTTGCTTGAGTAGCTAGTTTGGCAACTCTTGGTGCTCTTGGCTACCGGAGCGAAACGGCAAGTCCGCAATGTCTTGGCAAGCTAATGGAGCAAGAAGAGCGACCGGAATGGGTACATCATCTACAACTAACCTGAATTGTTCGCTACCATCATTTCCTTCAAGAAGCCCTTAATTGAAAGCTGCTTAGGGGAGTGGGGGGGAGTGTACAACTAGACCACGCGAAATTTACCATTGATCTTCAAACTTCCCTCTTTAGTGCTATGCTAGTAAAGCAAGGAATTCAAAGGAACGCTGAAAATTTACGGACGTCGGGAGGATATACTCAACTTGGGAAACATGTCCCTGCTCTAAGGTACCGAAACGCATAAACAAGGCAAAGTATGGAGCTGTTTTTCCTTCGTTTCCGTGCAACTTACCAGCAAGAGATCTTCAATCATAGAGCAAGGCAAGCAGAGCAATCACTTCCAAGCCTCCCTTTCCATCAGAGGGTAACGGCGACTACGCCCCAGTCCCAAATCCTCCAGATTCTTGGCAAGTTTCCGCCCTGAATCCTTTCAGAGATGCTTCCCATTTGCCAAACAGTGCCAAGATTATCCGGCTCTTCCCCGAAAACATTGCATCATGACTAACTAAAGAGCAGACTGACTACGACCTCCAACAATTTCTCCAGTCTTTCTCAAATCTAGCGTGCATCTATTCTTACCTTAAACTAAGGTACACACAAGTCGTAGAAATAATTTCCGCTATAACTTCGCTCTTTTTTCAAAGCCCGTTTTGCGCAGCTTACAAAATGCAAAAAACCAAGCAGGAACAGGAAGGGTGGAATATATGGATGTAAAAATGCATATCGTCATTTTTTCCCACAAGTTCTGGGACCCTCCCTTTCCTTGCTTACGGGATCTGCAACAGAAGGCTAAACTGGATGAAATGCGCACAGAATTAATATATAACTTTTACCCTAGCAAAGAAGAGGAGCATTTTTCTAAACCAAACGGTTCAAACTTAGAACCAAAAATTTTAAACCGGCGGGGCATATATATTTATATTTTTTTTTAAAAAGGCCCTCGTCCTTCTTCGCTTGACTTTTTGTGCCGAAATAGCACTGTCAACCGGGAGAGAATCTAATTTTATAACACAACCTCGACCAGTTCAACAAAAGGCCGCGTATTTCGCAGGCAAGGAGCAGCTGTGTCGCCAACTGCTTCTCCTTCTCTCCCATCTCCTTTTCCTCTGAAAAGCTTACGTGCACGTCTCGTCCAAACACCGTTCCAGGACTCCGTACAAATTGCATCAAGCTGGGCCAGTGGAAAATACACTGCAACAAACCTAAACGGCCATGCTCTTTCCAACGCCAACAGTACGAACTAAAAGCCGCGCTTGAAATAACAAGAAAAGTCAATCGATACACCTTCAAACGGCAAGGGTTAGTATCGTTCCTGTGTAGTAATACCCTGAGAATGCTTATCGTTAAGCCAACGATTCGTTGCCTATACTTTAATACCCACGGAACTTGGCGGGCCTCTTCTTTAACAGAATGGCAACAGATTCGCCACTTTCACAACCTTCAATAATACGTTTGCAAACAAGTTGAAGAAGGAAAAAGAATCACTTAACATAAAACTTGTGACTGAAACGTCATAACATCATCACACTGCTCGGTTCCAGTGTAATTCAAGGTTGGTTCCATGTTGATTTTACCTAGTCCCTGTACATCGATAACAGAACTATGGACACATTCGAGAAACTCCTGTTTGCTATTTACGTCTAACTGGTTCAAGTGCCGTTGGCTTCCTTACCAGAGGCGGGTTACTGCTTCACACCGCGAACCCGCAACGTGAATTTAATATGGGAAACAGCTATATCTTAGTAACGTACGTACCGTTCTTTTTCGGAAAGTGCTTTTCATGGAAAACTTCCAGTCGATTACGGAGCAATCACGATGCTTAATCAAAGCAGGTCAGCAGCAGATCCCTAGGCCCCGGCAGTGGGCATAGCACAAGGCAGCAGGAGCTACCAGCTTCCATTCACGCAAACCGGCAACTTCCAATCGATACTGCCAGCAACTCGACGACTATGGTTTTCCTGCCACCAGCGGTCACAAGTAACGCCACCTATACCGCATCTTAGTAAGCTTTCGCCCCTTTCATTCAATTCATTTTGCCCTGTAATACACTGGCAATGTGTCTCTCACAAACTGCTAACTTCTATTTAGTAACGCTTTACCACTCCGTCTCCGCTCAAAGTGCGCTCCCTAAAGATAAGGTTTGCAAAGCAAGAAAGCCTCCGAACGGTTCCAAGTTCTAGATATATAGCTTGCTTCGACCAAGAAGGCTGCTATGTGAGCATCTATTTGCTATACTGCAAAAGGCTTTCATTCCTTGCTAGATTTCAACTAACACGGGTCCGCGCGTCAAACAGATCATCTAGCAGTTCATCGCGTAAAACATTTCAGGGCTTTGATAGAACTAACTGAAGAGTTTGACAGGTAAATGGCAAATCTGAAAGACGAGGAGCTACCCGCGCAGCAGCCGTCGAAGTCGAGCACCAGGCAAAGAGCGATCGATAGTTGGTGGCTGCTTCAATCAAGGCGAGCCTCATTCCTATCCGCTGTGCTGTCGCTAGCCCTGCTTCCTCCATTATCTCATAGTAAGTCGACCAAAAAGCAGCCGGGCAACAACGCATAGCGGCTTTCTCAAGCATTTCCCGCAGGCCGCACATTGTGACCCCGACACATCTATCCCAGCAGAGGACATTACTTGCCAGGCTGCGTCGTTACTGTATTTACTTCGTTATGAACATGACCAAATTACATGGACAACGTATCCTTGTCCATCTTAATTGTGCCTTCGTTAGGACAGAAGTCGACAGCGACTCCTTAAACTTTACAAGATTATTCTTTCTTTTGTCATTCTGAACCAAAAAAGTTGACATTTTGCCGAAATGTCGTACGGCTGCCGAGTAGAAGGGCAATTTGGGAGCTGACTAAGAGCGTCATTAAGTCCACTTGTACCGAGCGCTTCGAGGGGGGAGAACCTCTGACATCATTGCTACGTCACAGATACGAACAGACTCTGAGGCGCAGGGACGTTTTCCAACGGTCTGCTAGTTACACAAAACTGACTTTTACCTACAGATACAAACGATAGCTCAAGTTCTATGTTATTAGAAATTCGACTTTTAAAAGTAAACAGATGAACAACAGAACTGATTTAATATTGTTAGATAACGATCCCTTACTTGAAAATATTCAATTGGATGTCATAGGGCAGTTCACAAGCACAAATCAACTTTCTGGGACTCTTACACAGCCCCGCAGTGATCGAGAACAGTGACGACGAGCGAACTTGTACAACGAATGCATTGCATCTGAGTTGTTGTCAAACTTTTGGTTTGGGCGGTCAACTCGGAAAAGGGCAATTGACGTCACTTCCTACCGATTAAGAAAGAAAGTGGCAAACATTCAATCATCTAAATTTTTTAAAGGAGGCGGGATATATAGTCAGAAAATGAGACTGTATAAACCGGTTGCTTTAACACGCGAAAAAATATATCGATAATATAACAAATAGCATCTAATAATAAATAGCATAATATAATAATAATACATAAGAAAATACCAGGAATAGATAATATATATATTATACAGCACCGACATAACCTAAATAAAAGAAAGCCAATTTCTCAGGGTACCACAGCGTAAAATATGACATTATACGTCTCTTGATTTACGTGCAAAACTGGTAGTAACTTAGCTGGGCAGGCAACCAAGAGCTGGAAAATATTAAGCGCATAAAAATTACGAAAAAGATCAGGGCCACTTCGGGCTTGACAAAGACACAGTGCTGATGTACACTGTTTAAAAGCACTCATAAACTGCCAAGGATCGATTGCTCTCAAGAGTGGGGAAGTATATACCACCATCGGCTGCACGGGAAATCATTTTACGGTAAAAGGAAGTAATTCCTGAAACCAAAGTGGCACAGAACCCGCTGGCCAACTTTGACCGAGACAAACGAGCATCTTCATTTATACAACTCGTCGATAAACACTGAAAACATTATATGAAGTGGGCCCTTGGGAATCGACTCTTTAATGTTTGATTTATACTTGGGTGCAAGGAGCCCATGAGAAGACTGTAAATCTCCATCTGGAGTAATGAAGATGCGGACCTTTAAAAACTTGCTGTTGGATAAAACACGACCAACATCCTAACCAAAAGGATGAATACGACTTGGTTTTAGTAGTTCGGGTCCTATCTTGATGTCAGTTGAAACGATAACCGACTTGTTAAACAGCGAATCCCTCAGAGTACAACACGAGGAGACAAAGCACAATAGATCGCATATGGAGTCAAACGATTGTTTCTTGCAAACGCTGTAAGGTGAAGGCGAGCCCGTTGTTTGCTGCTGCTCGAGTTAGTTAAGACGAACAATGCCTTATGGTCACACGGAGAATCTCTGGGAGCTTTGCAGGGGGAGAACACGGTCAGCAGACCGTCAGGACAATAACGACGCTCAAAGCAGAAAAACGAGAGCTTGTTTATTTATAGGCCAAGCACCCGTGCTTGCTTACACACTGCCATAAACCTACAGCAAATATTTTCAGAAAGCCCCATTCCCTTCTGTCTTTTTCCCTTTCCCTCGTACTGTATACAGAAATAAGAGGACCCGAGTTCCAGAGGCAAAAACTCCAGTCCCCACCGCTTTTACTTGACCAGATGAAAATTCCTAATACATGTATATATGCACATTCTGGATCTAATCACACGAAAAGTGTTTTAACTTGAACAGATAGATAGATAGATACATTAGATACATAGAGAGATTTACAGATAGACTGATGGGTTGACAGATAGATAGATAGATAGATAGATAGATAGATAGATAGACAGATATATAGATTGATTGATTAGACCGGTAGGTAGATAGATAGGTAGATAGATAGATAGACAGATAAATAGATAGATTGATTGTTTGGATAAATAGATGGAAAGATTGAGTAGATAGATAGATAGATAAATAGATAGATAGATTGATTAGACAGATAGACAGAAAAATTGATTAGATAGACAGGTAGATAGACAGATCGATAGATAGACAGATAGACAGTTACATAGATAGCTACAGCTAGATGGGTAGGTAGTTAGTAATAAATAGAAAGGTAGGTAGACAATTCCGTCACACATATATATATTCTATACTACACAAGAAAGATGTTTTAGAAAACTGTTCAACTAGGTTTTCCACTCACATCCTCTAAGAAGTTTTAAGAACCTGTTGGAAACTTTTCTCATGAAAAGCTTTACAACATTTTTCCACAGACAAGACTAATCAAAAACTGCTTAAAAAGTTGGCTGCACTGCAAAACCCTACTTCTTGTACCCATCTCCGTTTTTCACGATAGTTGTAGGTTCACACAACAAAAAAACCTTCATCGGTTATCGAGATACGAGGTATGACTCATACACACCGTAGATTATCTTATGAATTGTGATAAGCTTTAATTGTCAAAGTTGCAACAACGACTATAAAAGTATGTTGTAATAATAAAACACTCGTATGTATAAAAAAAAAGATTACAAGTTCCTAAAAAAATTCGAGAAATACTCTAAATTCCGACTAGCGGTAAACTGGAACAAAAGCCGGCCTCGTTTCTCAAACGCTCCTATCAAACAAACAAGGACATGCAGCTTTCACTGCCTTTCATTTTTAACAGAACGGTATCAACAAGTTGGTTCAAATCAAGTAATATTACCTTTGTCAAATAAACGGAGCTAAAATTCCCCTTTTGATTCACAAGTGAAAATGTGGACAACAGACAGTGGCCGGGCCGACTCTTGATGGAAGACTGTCGCTGAAACCGAATGGGCGTCTCAGTTTTAAAGCTCTGAGGAGCTCTGCGAATGGTTATTGGTCACACGCGCGGGGTTGGAAACTCGCTGAAAAGCCCAGTCGTGCCGACGGGAGGAATTTCTAAATCATCTAGCCCCGCTGGAAAGCGTGCCCTCCAAGACAAATCTTACGTCAATATGTCTGTAATGAGGTGCTGTACACTAGGATGGTGGGTTTACACACCCCACACGGTCACACACACATTTGACATTAGAGGGTGTACCATTTGCTAGCACATGAAAAACCTCTGCAAATGAGGCGTTTTGTATTCGAGGCAGCTCACTTTGGGGCCACATTTGACGCAAATGCTCTTAGCCTATAGAGGATTCCGAAAACAACCGCGTGACAAAACCACGCGACTCGTCCGCCACATATGCACAAGCAAGTAACAATGAAAAAGCGCATAAGTATTCGTCAGACGACTTGATTGTTAACGCGTGCTGCCCTTTCTCCTCTAATAATCACCCAGACACCTGAATTCATCGTACTAAAACCATTAGAGATTCCGCCTGTGTCTCAGGCTGATCATGCAAGTATCAACTCTTCCAGTCTAATGCTGCAGCTTAATATCAGACTGAATCTGAAGAATCTGTCCAGTGCAGTTGTTTCAGTAAAAAAAAAAAGCACGGGCTAACGAAAATGAAATATTTGTTTCTATGCTTTTACTACTTTTTTACAACCAAGCTGAAATTTACTGAATAAGATTTTATATAATGGCGGATTATATAAAATTGTATATTAGTAAAAGCTGAAGATAAGACTGATGTTACGTCAGTGGGAGAGATCTAACAAGTATAGCTTTTGTTCGTTTTTATCTCAGATTTGACGTCAATTGATTGGTTTGCGTTCGGTTTCTAAGCTAACCGGCGTGTGAAAAGGCAACACAAGCCTCCCGATGTACAATATCGTCTTTTCGTACCAAATGAGGCACCAGCGTCTTATCAGATATTTCGCTAAATCGAGCAATCCACTTAAATTTTAAAAATTAAGTTTAAAACAATAAATTACATTAAGCTAATTGACCATTATTGAAAACTGACGGACCTAAATTATAAACAAACAAAACCAAAAGATGAATTTAATTATAATATCAATTTATTTTGAAATAACGTAAACATTAATTTAGTACCAAACATACATCTTTGCCAAGGCGTCGTCCCTCTTTTTAATGCCCTAAATTTCATCCCCTAATAATTCCATTTATGGAATATCAAGCAGCCCTTCTGTGAAAATCATGTGACTTGATTCTGTTTGATGTTTTTTTTTAATAACCCTCTCGCTCGTAGCATGGCTCGTTAACAAAATAGAAAAAAAATAAAATAAAAAAAGGAAACAGAGCCGGTGAGACGAAGCAGGTTTACACACAAGCACTTGTACAATGAGAGCAACTGTGGTAGCCCCGGTGTGACCCATATTCAGATTAGATGCATATCGAAAAGCCAGTTTTTATATTGTTATCTTTTCAGTTACGTTAAAAAAAAGAATCCCTAGAAAAAAAAAACGATCCGAGCGTCATTTTTCGACTATCTGCCTCGACCACTATCTATCTCGACTGAATAGAATTAATTATTATAGCCACTTGTATGCAGTTGGCTTCGTAAATGATTCCGTACAGCGTACAGAATGAAGGAACGCCAATGATTCTTTCGGTAGCATTAATTTGTGCCCACGAAGAAAGGCAGCGCAAAGGTCACCGAGCGTAATGTAGCATTATAATGGCACTTGAAAACAGCCACCCGCTGCGGACAATAGCCAGCATAAAGCAGCTTCTTACAAAAAAGTCATCGTCGCGGCTGTGAGCGCACAATAGCGCAATTTTTACTCTAATCCTTCATCGTAATCAACACCAAACGGAGAACGAATGATTATTCAGCTAAACAGCCTCTTTACCAACTAGCTAGCAGCCCCACAAAGCACGTTATATAACCCTAACATACATATATACCAGCGTTCGCATGATTTGACCTTACTGCCCCAGACATTACTTCACCGGACTAAGTTTGGACTTTCCCGAGCAACTGCTCCTCAAGTTTAGCACAGTTTGGACGCGTTGAACGTAGGACGTACACTTCGACAAACCAACTCGCAACTGTCAAGCACGAGACGGAACACTCAGAGTCGACGTTCGGCTAGGTTTTATTACATGCGTGCTCGGACAGGTGCAGCTGATACGGCATAAATTTTTTTGTC
>JAIQCU010002293.1:0-11859 GCA_022114935.1 Leptestheria dahalacensis
TGACTACCAAGTTTAAAGTAGTCTTTTGCGAGTGGAGGAATCAAATTAAACTCTTATTTAATTACGATTAACGATGATACAGAACTGAAGTCCTTACTTGTATAGTTTTCGAAGGGAGCAAGTGAAGTTAGCCAAAAGTCGACGTGGATTTGTCGGTGGTGTGCACAGCAGCTGGGCGAGGAGGAAGCCTGCGTGGCGTGCGGACCTGCGCTTTGTAGTGAGAGGCACATGCGTGGCTTCAGGGCCTCTTAAATACGATTTCGCCACACGCGTTACCCGCCAGAGAGGAGAGACCAAAGCAGAAAGAGATGCGGCTTGCACCGAGAAAACTCCAGTCCTATCCTTTCAAAAATCGGGGGAAAAAGTCAATAAAATGAATGATTAACCAATCAATCCATAAATAGAAATAATTTATAAATTAAATTGTAGCATTCTAATTTAATATTTTCTGAACGTGGATTTAATTATTTTCTGTAATTTGATTCAATTAAGCAAACCGAATATTACAGATTCAAAGTACCGACTTTCTGCGAGTCCAGTTTTTCGTATATAATTCTAATTAGTAAACTGCAATAATTTTGATAGTTGTAAATTAAAATCGCACGTAAGATTCAAAATTTAATTACATTAAAAAAACAAGCTTATGACGCACCTAGACATGTTTGTATCGTTCCTGCTTTGGTTATACGATAAGAACACCACATACGAAGGAGAAGAAGAAGCAGAAGAAGATGGTGATAAAGGAGAAGGAATAAGGAGAGAAAGAGGAGTGGCGGAGGCTCGCCTTGCATTGAAGCGGTCCGTCGTTACTGTTGTTGGTTAACAACAGATTACTAATACTAAACCGAATCCCAGCTTTATCGCTGCTGACCTTGCTTACGTATTCATCTTACAAGTGTTAATCTAAACCTTACAGTATTTCACAAGTTCAATTTACCAAACTAACTGCGTACTTTTCAATTAGTATAATCAAGTTTAATGAAGTAGAGCATTGAATACGCAATCATCTCTTTATAATTAACACAGTTGACTGAATTGGCGCTTCATACAATAACCTGGCAAAGTATTCAAGTCTAAACTTATCGATCGTCTAGTTATATTAAATATAAGGAATTAAATAGCATTTAATGACGGTAATTACAATTAGAATGCTCGAAAGACAAAACTAATACACTTGGGAAGTTAGGATACAATAAAAGATGATGTTCAAGTTAATAACATAAGAAATTAAATTTTAATTCCAATTATAATTATTTTGTTAGTCTTATTAAGTCATTAATTATTATTAATATTAATCAATTATTTAAAAAAATTAATGGAAATACCATTAAGATCCTAACAACCAACTACGACTAAACTACAATTCGAGTCGGTATCTTTTCTTCTTCTTCAAATTTCCCGATAAAAAAAAGGATTTTTATTTGTTGTCTGATTCAAAATTTCATACGGTTAATTAAAAATAAAAAAAAAATAAAAAAAAATTGGAAAATGGGTTCAGAATGGAATCCTAAATGTTTCAAAACGGGTAATTGAGAGTCACGTCCTGACGGGCCAGTTCCAACAACATGGGATCATCGAAGAACTTGTTGATGGATACATCCTCGCTCAGTCCCTTGCGACGTCGCGTCTTGACCATAAACTCGCGGGCCAGGTGGGTGGCCGGCTGCGGTTCCAGCGGGCGCAGGACGATGCTCTTGTCCAGCGGGTCGCCTGGAACGATCTGCCAGTGGTGGAATACCGAGAGGCAGAAGGCCTGTCCCTGCGTGTGCGTCCGCAGGTCCGTCTCGAAGCCGAATGAATCAATGGCCGGGATGAAGGCCTACAAAACCATACAGAAGTACAAAGACAGTGATAATCTCGTTACTCCAAATGTAATCTGGATCAGTAGCTGATTAGGTTGTGATGTTAACTGATACAAAACATCACATAGTTGAACTTAACACAATTAAAGTCATCCAATCATTTGTACATTCAATGTGTCAATTCTAATTTCATCTTCGCTAAAGTAATCTATACCTTAAATCAATTGTTTTCCAATTTCGTATTAAATTACAGTGCGTGTTAACCGTCCATAAATTCAGTACTGATAAAATCGCCGTATAATTCCGACCTTAACGGATAACAACCAATAACAAGACAATAAAACCCAAATATCACCAAGATAACATAAAAAGCAAGGATACAAGATAAGAATCCCCCAAAAAACAAAGGTTCCGGTATCCTTTCTTTTACATTTTTAAACTCGCACATAACTTTCTCCCAATTTTTCCTTCACGAATGGTCCAACAGCTAAATCGATGACTCAATAAGATAACCACTAGACCGCTTTGGCAAACAACTTTACCACGGTACTTACCACAGCTACTGTATTGCAGTTAAATAAAATTATAACATTACTGTCCACCAGTTATTATATATAACTTTAATTTGTTTTAGTCGAATTACATTATAATATTAAGATAGTATTGTTATTTTACTGACTAGGTTATATATATTTCGATATTGGTTACGTCTATTAGCTATTACAAATTTTATTAACACAACCACCAACTTTGATATCGAATTATAATATTAAATTAATAAATTTGAAATAATTCAAAAATTAAAATACATAAATATTTATATTGGTTAAAATATACCACAGAGATAGTTAATCGCTTGAAAGTGGCAATGGGTCATACGACCTTGGCCGAGAATAAATAAATCAAAATCCCATAGAGATTGCCATCTGAAGTAATACCTTGATGACGTAGAGCGGAGAGCCCGGTACTGGAGCATCCTGAGTCACGTGACCTCTTCTCCTGGCCAACACGGTGTAGACGGCCGAGACACAGTCGGCGGGCGCCTGTACCTCGACGAAGAAGTACGGCTCCATAAGACGCGGCGTGGCCATGAGGAAAGCTGAATAGGCGACGCGCCTCGATGTAGGGATCACCTGACCGCCTCCTCGGTGCACTGGCTCATTGGCGATGACAGCGTCCAGGATTTTGAACTTTACGTTTCTGTTGGGGGTTTCAAACAACAAAACCATTATGTATTGAATAAACAGATAGGTAGACAGGTAGAAAGATGGGCTGATCTACTGTTCGGTAGACACAGCGAGAAAGATATATCGATAAATTAATGAACAGATAGATAGGTGGATAGATAGATATATCGTTAGGTAGCTAGATAGATAGATATACTGACAGGCAGATAATTTGACTGACATATTGATAGGTAGATAGATAGGCTGAAATGTTAATAGGTAGATAGGTGGATTAATAAATCGATAGGTAGACAGATATATTGCTATATTCATAGGTAAACAGATAGTTGAATATATTGACGGGTAGACAAATAGCTTGATATATTGATAGATAGCTGGATATTACTGACAAGCAAACTGCTATCTTGAAAGAAAGACAGTTAGATCGATAAATCGATAGGTAGATAAATTGACGGATAGAAAAAAAGGTTGATACACTAATATTGGTAGATAGCTAGATAGATAGACTTACTGATAGGCAGATAGATATTTAGATTGACAAATCGATAGGTAGTTAGATATATTGCTATATGGATAGGTGGACAGACAGGCAGATATATTGACGGATAGACAAATAGGCTGATATATTGATAGATAGCTGGACAGATAGGTAGACATATTGATGGGTAGATAAGTAGGTCGATTTACTGATGGATAGTTCGATAGATAGATAGGTACTTGGTTGGGACATAGAGGATTAATCACATAGATAAATGTGATAAAATTACAGATACAGTGTTAACTAGATCAAGTTTTAATGTCCATTTATTTTTCGTTTCAGAAACACAGTCGGTGCGCCTCTTTCACCTGATTGGTTCCTCGCAAAGCGGTCCTTCCCTTGTCCCCCACTGGAATCCCTGGACGATGGAATCTCTGACGGTATTCAGGAGGCTCTTGTCCACCTCGGACGGCAGCGTATCGTCGACCAGGATGTTGGGGCCCGTGTTGTCTGGTCCAAAGGCCCAGATGGACCGCGCTGCCAGCAGATCCCAGTCGTACTTGGTCTGGAAGAATTCGCCCAATCTCTTCCTGTGTGCAGATTAAAACACAAACATTTATTCATTAACTTAATGAATTAAATCCTTACAAGAGACAATATACGATTTTAACTCCCCGAGGACCAAACTAGCAAATGCTAACAACATCAGAATTAAGCTATTCTATAACAAATATTAAATATATTATACAATTACACACTGGATAACTTATTTGTTATTAAAACAATGGCAACAAGAATTAAGGTATGTATACTTGTTCCAGGAAATCTGGACGACTTCATTCTCGATATCCTCGGCCAGTCCCTTCTCCAAGGGTTCGGCAATCATGGTGATCTTGTTCTTCTTGTTGGGAGTCTCTGCAAAGCACTTGAGGGACGACGTCTCTACCACAGTCTCGCAAAACGACACCACGGGATCGGCCACTGCAAAAAAGATTATAAACAAATTTCTTGTCATTAGAATTAATTCAAATACATTCCTCTATCATTTTTACATTTACTATTTATATTATTATTTAAATTGATTATTTGTTATTTTTTTCCAACTGTATCAACACTAGTAACGTTACTGGAGTCATAACAATCACTTAATAGAGTATTTACGATTAATTACTACGAGAATCAGCGTAATTTACGCCGCGTATAATAAATTAATTTACTGAAATGTATAGAGACTTCTGATAAATTAATATAACAATGGTCAATATAATAATAATGTGAAGCAGACGACGCAGATTATACCTTTGATGTCAATCTCCGAATAGAGTTTCCTGAGATCGTGCATGACGCAATCCAGGTAGAGTTCGCCCGTGCCCAGGATCACGTGCTCGCCCGATTCCTCGACGCGCGTCGAGAGCAGCGGGTACGACTTGTTGACCTTACGCAGGCCGTCCAGCATTTTGGGCAGCTCGCTGGGATTGACCGGCTCCACGGCGATTTTGATCACCGACTGCGTGTTGAACTTGAGCGGGCGACAGATGTACACATCCTCGTCCGTGTGCACCGGAACGATGGTCGACGTCTTGACGACCGAGGCGTCGATACCCTCGATGAGGACCCAGTTACCCGCCGGAACGCGATTCACTTCAACCTAGCGAAATACAAATTTTTAAAAATCAATTCCCCAATTTAATCAAATATTCGATGTCTGCTTTAATCAATGCTCGGTAGCACAGAAGTAAGTGTTACTAATTATATTTAAAAAATTAACACATTAACAACATTTAGGGACACTGAAAGGACTACAACATAGACCGAGATTTAACTTAAATTAACCAACTGAAATATTGATTTCAATTCAATCAAATATTCAATTTCAGTTTAATTAACATTACCGAACAAATCAGCTTTTTTCTATATAAAAGTAAAACAAGTTTTTAAATCAAATATCCGGTTGCCGTTTCAATCAACCATCGTTCAGTCATAATAAAAAGGAATTCAATTATTTTCCGAAACAATTGAATGAAATAGATGTCAACAGAGTTTTGATTTAGACGGAGAATCGACTTGAACGCCCATTTTTTCTCCGTGTTTGTCCGAAGCTGGTGAGAAATGATTCAAGAGCTTGTTTGTTTCTGCCCTGGCCTATTTTTCCTTGATTTCCCTTTCGGTCGTTTCGGAGAAACCTGCTAATGGGTTTAAGTGATGGCTAGCCGTTCACCCCAAATTGAATTTTTTTATAATTATTATGATTTAACCCTCTATTAGCGGACAGCTCCATAATTTATAATCGCTTTTACCAGAAAAGCAGTTGACTAACCTTTTACTGTTACTTTTAAAACAGTTAGTTTAATAATCAACAAAATATTATGAGCTTAAAACCGTTAAGAAGTTAATAAACTTCGTAGGACATTAATGCACCGCTTTAATTTAATTAACGACACATCAAATTATTTTGGAAAAAAATTTGCTGGGTGCCTACATACATCCAGAAATTCATTTAAACAACTCTTTTTTAACCACTGAACCCAAACTAAACTAAATAACTGGTCCAACCCTTCCAAAAGCACCTAACAATCCTATACTCTTACTATTTTAACTCAGTAGGACTGTTACTGCTTTTATCATTACGCATGATGTTTTAATTGTTGTCATTAACTTTAATTCTACATTACAAAAAGATAAAAAGAAGCAATTAGGATTAATCAACAAGTATATATACACACATTAGAAAAGGATGGAAAAACAAGAGGCGCTCGTAGATCCAGAGCTAAACGAACATCTTCTAATCGAAACACCAAACGAAACCCAAATATCAACACTGAAACAAGGATACCTTTATTGCTCATTACAAGTAACTGGTTTAGTCCAGATAAAACCACTTGACTATCCTGAACTCTTGCAGAAGTATGTTGGTATAAGTATTACTGTTTGTGTAATTATAAAATTATACATCCAAAGTTCATGAACTCAGTATCTATCTACCCATCTATCTATCGAGCAATCTATCGAGCAATCTATCTGTTTATTTAAGTATTTGTCTACCTATCTATCTGTTTGTCTGTCTATCTACCTATCTATCTATCTATTTATCTATCTGTCTATCTACCTATCTATCTATCTATCTATCATCTATCTGCTACTAGACTTTACTCAAGCTTTGCTCAAAATTTAACCGAACATAATCAATAGCAGAAAAAAACTGAACTTAACACACAATATGAAACAAAATGAAACTTAATTAAAATAAGATTAAAATTAAATTGAATACGGTAAAAATAAATATCCGACATAATATACAATAACATATTACATATAATATAATAATAGTAATAATACAATATAGTAAGATGTACCAAATAAGAAGACAACAAAGAACAATAAAACAAGGAAAAAACTGTACATAAGAATACATATATAAGTAAATAGATAACATAACAATTAAAACATATTAAACACTAATAATAATAACCATAACAAAATATATAATAAACGAGATACCGAATATAAATAAAATTAACAGGAATGATAGAAACCTTGTATCGCGCTTCATAGATCCAGAGACGCCCTACGCTGACGGTACGCGAATCTTCCTCGTCCGAAAGGGTGTAGTTCTCGCCTAGGAGTCGAGCGTCCTGGTGACCGTGCAGGGTCCCGCTCAGTACCCGGCCAAACACGTAAAATCCCGTGCAATCCTCCGTCGGGTACTGCTTGGTGGTATGCACAACCAGTTGTCCCTGTACAGGATACAGAGAAAGTCTAAAATTAACCCAACGTTGTCAATATCTACTCGTTACTCTATTGTTCAAAGTATCAAATAACGACATCATATGTTGGTTAAATTTCACAGCGATAATACCAATAAACATAACTATACTGATATTTATTATCGATATCATAGTTTAAATCATTTTTAAGTGAATTACTTATCCGACAATGATGAGCCTTCCAACAATAAATAAACAAAATTAATCTTTTTAACTTGACACTAAAGATAGTCAAACTAGTCGCCGGGAATGGACAATACCCATTTTAATTAATAACAATCACAAGTACTGAATCAGGAAAGGGGTATTGACTGGCCAATGTCAAAACATGCCTGAGGATCGCAGTTGATCATATCTTCGGTGATGGACGACTCCATGGGTCCCGTATAGATCTGGTGGATTTTGGCGTGAGCAGCCGCTGCTGGCGAGGGAATGTGCTGCGTGACCATCTCCACGAAACCTAATCCACAAACCAAATATCATTTCCTATTACATTAATTTCACAACTAATAGATATTTACGTAATATTATTAAATATAATGATTTTAGTATTCTACTGTAACACCGCTGAAGTATTATATTAATACAAAATTACACATTATTTTTTTCTCTTCGAATTATTTTTTATTAGTCTCTTTCAATTTTCTATTGGATAATGTTCTAATATTTTTCTTAATTGTAATTAATATCAATTTAGCAAGATCGATTAGCTTTATCTTAATCTAAGATCTGTTTGGTAATTACCGTTAAATGTTCCAAAGTACCGATCGCAAACCAAACGAAGCAGAGGTCGAATATTCATCCTCTTCTCGTCAGAAGTCAGTCGAACGCCCAGCTCATCAACGAGCTGGTCCAGCGAGGTGTCTACATCACCCGCCACCTAACCAATGGAAAAAATTTGCTGAAATTAACATGTCAGTGGGAAAATTTGAGAAATAAAAAACCTGAGCGAAAATCTTGTACAGCGGCTCGAGAATAAATTCGACAAAGCTCCTCTGTGCCGAGCTGTGGGGTGGTTTCTTGGTGAATTTTCTCGTCTTGCTGTTGAAATACATATCGCCCCAGAGGCGCCGCGCGAGCTCGTTTTCGTTGATGTCTCGGCCGTACCTTGAATGATTTTTATAAAAGCACGTGATTCATTGTTCAGTAAAAAACTATGAAAGCATCTTTTACTATTCATCGAAATAAAATAACGCAAGTTAATTTTATTACGACAATTATAAAATACTTACGTCTCAGTGTAAAGTTTAGCAAACGACTTGAGGGTGAAGCAGACGGAGAACTGGGCCGAAGCAAAACAGACGTTGCCCAACAGCGGTGAGAGGACGGTCGGATTCTCCTCGTCGCTGTACAGGTTCAGAAGCCCGTTCACCTCCTCGACAATGTGGCGCAGTTTGTAGTAGGCGTCCTGGGGTGGTAGCTTCAGCTCCAGAATGAGGCGGTCGACTTTACTGATGCATAAAGTGATGGCCATTTTTTCCTGTTACAATTAACCAAAATATAAATATCGTAGATTTTATCTAATGTGATTAAACTTATATATTAACAATCGGATATGACGATAGCGTAATTTCAGAATACCTGTACGGCATGCTTCAACAGTCGTTCAGTGTTCAACATGACACCCTCAACGACGTCGACAAAGAGAACAATTCCGTCGGCCAGTCTCAGAGCTGCGGTGACTTCGTCAGAGAAGTTCACATGCCCTGGGAAGAATAATTAGAAATAATTCAAAATGAAAATAACAACAATCTGGAATAACGAACCTGGAGTGTCCATTATATTCAGAAGATACGACTTGTCTTTCAGGTCCTGCATGACCAGAGTGGCGGGCATCGACTTGATCGAGACTCCGCGCTCCTGCTCTGTAAACAGGGTATCGGTAAAACGGATGGGTTTCTGCTCTCCGCTCGAGAGGCGCCCCGTCGTGAACTCTGGGTGCGTCTGCAGCATCAGGCAGTCCATGAACGACGTCTTCCCGTGGTGAAGCTGCCCAACAAGGGCGATGTTCCTGATCAGCTCTGCACTGTCCATCAAATCAGCCAAGAATTCTATGCTGTACGTCGTTTCCGGTAGTTCTTGCTGGGCGATCTGTAAACACGTTACATGTTAATGGGAAGCTGACTTGCAGAACGTCAAAGTGACGAAAACCTGAAACTTCTTGCGTTTGACAGGTGCCACAATAGGTTCGGTCAACGGCTGCGCGTCTTCCTCCTGCACGAGCGTTTCGACGTCGGGTCCGTAGACTTCCAGCGCCGACGGGTAATACTTCTTGTCCTCGTGCAACACAATTTGCATGTCTGGCTCGATACCCACCGGTGCTTCATCCATGGCGTCGTCACTTGCTTCGTCTTGCTGAAATAGAAAGTAGCCACGGCCAAATTACACAGTCCCGGTTCGGGTAATACAACCCAACATAATTTCAAAATAAATAGGCAAACTTACGTCCACATCTTCAGCCTCATCCATTCGATCTTCGGGAATTTCATCTTCCTCTTCCGATTCTAACTCGGGACCTATGTAATTGCCAAACTCGTCGTAAAGATCAGCATCCATGATATTAAGTTGCTTTCAGTATATTGTCTGTTAAGTGCTATAAATAAACAACTGGAGAGAATGCGCGTTATTCAAATTCTGGCAGCTTCCACCAACAGCCAACAACGAAACCACGCTGAATTGAACACCCGGTATCGCAATTCAGACGAACTTACTGCATTGACACCTAGCGGCCAAATTCAGAACTACGTTCTTGAATCATCATAACAATTAGTTTATAATATATTTGCAACAGAAAATGTAAAATTTAATAAAAATATAATTGACATTTATTCATTACCTTATGCTTCTCAAAAATTATTTTAATTACATGGATTGCTATATATGAGTTACGCCTGTTAGTACAGTTTTCTAAACCAATTTATAATAAGTCATGATCAAAATATAAAACCACAAACTAGCTATTTCAGTAAATACTAGTGTTTTAGGTTAATTTGGGAGGCTAAAAATACGCATGTGCAGACTATATACTCAAAGTTTCCAGACACGACAGGCAAGAAACGATGCTGGGCAACACAAAAAAAGACAGTAATAATGAATTTTTCTGTGATTTATTACGTGTCGATAGATAGCTTCTCGAGAGAGCTCGCAAAAAGGCTGATGAAAACTATATTCAGCTTTCGTACTACCATATCGGTAAAACCCAATAAAACCTTAAAAGTAATAACACTCAACAAGTAACAGTTAAATTCCGATGGGTGTTAAACGCACGTATACGTCATCGTCTTATAAGTATGTGTGCATTGAGTCAACAATTATTTAGTCGTAAGGTGTCGAAAAAAAACCGAATGCGTCATATGGTTTGACATATAAAGGAATTTCGTAACACGTGCGTTGGAGGGAGTAGTTTTCAATACGTATAACCGAGTGCGGAAATGTCAGTCTTACTGGGGGGAAAGCTGATTGGCTATTACTCCGACATTTTCAAAGATATAGAAGCACCAAAACTAGGTGAATGCAGAACTAGTATCACAAAACAGTCGTACATTTTAACTGAAATCGCTTGGCTAGTTTTACCAAAATTAAAATCCAGAAAGCTGAGGATTACAAAAAGTTTCCCGTCGTTCAAAACCCCGTACAGTACGCGAACCAGTACGGAATGCGAAAAGTGTCCGTTTTAGCCGTCCAGTGATTAATGGTTTGCTCACAGCTTTGTATATTCACAGACAAGTAGGTAATTTCTTTCGGTTGACTGGAGTAGAGAGAGGGTACGATACCCACCCCAGGGAGGAGGTGGGGCAGCAGGGCGGAAGGACGAGCAGACACCGCCCTCTGTGCAGCTCTAGGAGTAAATCCCCTTTCAACAGCCAGACTAGACTGTTGTCACGGCAGTCGACGTACGACTCGCCATCCGTCGAGGTGCACGCGATTCCCAGCAACCTCACGTTTTACCCTGACACTGGGTATAGTAGCCAACCAAACAAGCCAACCGTACGTATATCATTTTCAATCCAAGAGTCTATATAATTACAGGGTCCGTGCGTCCTCATAAATCAAACTGTATATATACTTTCAGTTGACAGCGATGTGTTGGTATTCTGGCAAGTTGACCGAGCGATGAGTTATCGTCATCAGACCTAAACTAGCTGCTCTTCCCAACAGAAAGAAAGACACGAAAGATTAAGACAAGGAGAAAAACAGAAAACTGGACGAATTTCATATCTTTCTAAAGAGCAATGTCTTGCAAGAGTTTGCGGCATTTGATCATCGGTTGGCTACTGGCGATTAGCTTGCATCGGGTTGCTATGGCGGGCTGGGCAGCGGGTAGCGGTCGACTTAATCTCTCCAGCAACTGGAAAGCAAATGACAAGTTTCAAGATTTCGGACGGATTGCGGAAGATGCGGCCAGATCCGGGGAAGCCCCGTCGCGACGCCAGTGCCCTTCCTGTTATCCGCCGCCAGGATCCGCCAAGCCGTCTGAGAGATACTTGGCCGATATGGCTCGACTCGAGTCCATCAAACGGCAGATTCTTGTCAAACTGGGTCTTCAATCCAAGCCTAACATCTCGGCTAGCCTCCCACGAGACGTCATTCTGCAGACGCTAATTAAAGCTGAAGCAGGTTTCTATTCC
>JAIQCU010002294.1:0-11877 GCA_022114935.1 Leptestheria dahalacensis
CCGCTCAGGCGCCCAGGCGACTGTCCGTTATCCGTGCCAGCTCTTTTCTCCGTCTAGTTAGTTCGACATCGATGTTCGACACACGCTTGGCCATGCCAACACGACTGCGGTTGTAACTTGCTGTTGACTTGGAAAACGGTTGCAATAGGCGAGCAGTCTTCTGTCGACGTGTAATTACGTCCATTTGGTAAGAGGAACGTAGAGGACCCGTAGTTGTTGAGCTGACCAGAAATAACGGAAAGTTTTGAGTCAACGGGGCTTCGACTGCATTCGCTGCACAGCCTGCGGGTTGCGCAACAAAGTGAGGTGTCACTTTCGCGCCAAAGCGGGCTTGAGCTGAAAATTTCAAACCAGAAACCGTAGCAAGACTAAATACTTGGGCTGTTTGAAAACTTTCAACTGATGGGACTTTAAATTAGGTTCATAATTGTACAAGAAAATCCTCCTCAAAGCTAAAGAAGGAAATGTTTGAAGACCATTTTTGAAGTTTTTCTTCATTATCTCCGTTATTAAAGTTTCTTTTTTTTCAAATTAAAGCTCTGAATGAGATGAACATAGTCCTTTTTTAAGGTTTGAGATATCTTTAAATATGGCTGAGTTATGAGTGAAAGTAATTTTGAGTTCATAAAACAAAATACCGGTTTTTCGTGTTTTATTCAAAAAAATTTAACTCGAATAAGGACAGCGATTCGGAAGAATTGCATGAAGCGAAATTTTAACTTGCTATAGAGTTTAAAAATGCGTAAATCCCTGTGTAAAAAAAATGCGTTTCAGCGTCTAGTTTTTGAAACCCAAACTCAAAATGATATAGCCACGCCCAAAAAAGCCCACAGGGGCGGTTTCGGATCGGTTTTCCCTCCTGTTCTCAGTCTGCCCCCCCCCCCCAAAAAAAAAACAACATAGAAATGCGCAGTACAAGCACAAACACAATTAGAAGTCTTAACGAAAGACAAGTTTATTGAAGTGAAATAACGCAAGGGGTATTATATTAAGGGAGGAAATATCGTACGGGTTTCGCACGAGTTTGACTCGGTTCGTCTGCTATAGTGTAACTATGTAAGGAAAACAGGGAATGATAGGGAACTTCCTTTGGTGGCTTATTGCGTAATTCAAGCAGACGACCTCGTGCAAGACATGACTCACGTTAGGCATCTACGCATCTAGTCGTATATATTCAGTCACGTGATTTTTCTCCCTGTTTCCGGTAGTCTTAAAAATAGGACATACTATAGTTAGGTTAACAGATATCAATCGGTAGCTGTATTCAAACTGGGTGTTTTCAAATCGATTTGAAAGTTAAACTGTCATAATTGCAAGTAATAGCTTATGGGATTTTTTAGAGCATGCTGTACAGGGTTGAACGTTACGTCATATTGATATTTCATATGGGATGTAGCAATGTTGATGTTATTTATCCAACCATAAAATATAGCGTATCCCACGTAGCACTGATATGGATTATGGATTCGAAAATGTTAATATGTCGATTTAGTAATTCCGATTCTAGACAGATCTTATCAGAATATTGATTCCTGATGTTGTCAGGTCTAGCTTCTAGCTAGGACCTTGGCACATTTTGTTAATCCTTTCGTACTTTTTTGGCTGTAGAATGGCAAAATCAATACAGTACTCCACCTACACTTGTCCCGGGACAAGTCCCGTCTCGGCCGGGCGCCACTTTCTCCCGGACTAAAAAAAAAATTTTTTAGCTCCAAGTGTAAGCTTACAATCTGGATTACATTGCAGCTCATTATTATCTCAACTCTACGATATTATTAAACCTAATACGAATCTATTTATTTATCATACGCGACTAACAAACTATTCAAAGGCGTGTGGGCTATTCCTAATCAGTTGTTATACTTTGTGACGTGGAAGACCCAGCACGGCTCGATACCAATTCGACCTTATCATGACGTCATAGTTCGTGTGTCTGAATATAACGGAGAATGTTGATTAGTTGACCGTTATCTTACGGTTTCAGGCGAATCAGTATTTCGACTACTGTTGAACGAACTGCTCAAAGTCACTGAACATTTGGGGTTGTGTTCACGTGTGGGAATTACTATGCAGGTGAAACTTTGAGATACAACAACTACGTAAGCTATACAGTCGTCAAACCCTTTTTACCCGGTGCTGTGTGCCATTCATTCTGACATAGAAAACGCAAGATTTATTAATTAAGAGCAAGCTATACTGATTGTTTCTAATGTTTGCTGAATGGTTTCAGATGAAATGGCGAATCCACCCGGTGACTCGAAGAAAGTTAGCAGTCCAAATGCCGGTGATGTAGACGAAATGCAGCCATTTAGCGATACAAGGATAGAACCGAACGTTAATCGATCCGGTAAACATCAACGTGATTCTGCTTCACTTGGAATATGTACTCACGTTGTTGTTATTGTATAGTTACACTAATGTATAACTATTAGCATGCTGTATATCACTGTTGGTTCGTTTGCCTGCTGCAAGCGAGGGTGATGATGGCTGCTTGCCTTGGTTGTTGCTTCATAACCTGTTGAGCTGTTCGGTACATTTCAATCCTCAACTTGTACTTGCCAAACTTACCGGCATTAGTTTAGATCTATAGTAGTATGATTAATTAATGTTACTTTTGAAAGGGTCACGGCTGAACGACCGTATTCAGACCATCATTGAACATGTCAGAGATCGGAAGAAGCTAGTCGGCGGCATACTCCTCGTCCTTGTCATCGTGATTGTCGTCATTGCCGTCTCGGTGGGTCAACGAGGTACGCCGAAGGTCCAGGCCGACACCTGGTGGAAGCAGGGCTCCATTTACGCCGTATTGGTCGCCTCTTACGCGGAATCCAACTCTTCTTCCGGCTATGGCAACATTCAAGGTATTCATTCCCGTAAATTCAAAATTTATTGATTACCAAAATATTGTTATTGTCACTTGATGTTATAACTGAAAAAATTGTGCCTTATTGTAAATGTGAAATTAACACTTCATTCAGCTTCAACTATACATTATCTATTCCTTATATTAAGCAACCGTGAATTTAGAATTATTTAGTGCCCAATGAAAAATGAATCGCATTGAATTGAAAATAGGTTTGATCAGCAAGCTGCCTGACATCAAAAAGCGTGGCTTCGACGTCATCTGGATATCGACACCGGTCCACCAGGCTTTCAGGTACCCGGCTAACGAGGTGGAGAATTACACTGAGATCTTTCGCATGTACGGCAACTTGGACGACTTCGACAGGCTGGTAAAAGAAGTACACGGCAGAGGTAAACGAGATCGGGATAGTCTTGAATTCACGATTCACTAAAGGCTTATCTTGGCTGGTAGTGCTAATGATAGTAAAGCTAATTACAATAATTCATTTGTGTAATATAATATGTTTTACGATTTATTTGCGTGATGTAATTAGATTTTAATGATTGGAGCTGAACGAACATCTTGGCTGGAAAGAAAGCAATTAATTTAAAAGGTATCGAACTGAAATAGAAGTTAATGTCAATTTCAAATGCTTTGATTTTAGCGAAATAACCGTCCCTGCCTGTATTACCTACTTATCTGATTATCTGTCGGTCTATCTATCCATCTATTTGGTTATCTATCTATTGACCTGTCTATCTATCTACCTATCTGTCTATCTCTCTATCTATTTATCTATCTATCTATCTACCTATCTGCCTATCTTCCAGCTGCCTATTAGTCCATCCGATAACCATCCTACCTGTATTACCTACTTATCTGATTATCTATCTGTCTATCAATCCATCTATTTAGTTATCTGTCTACCTATCTGTCTATCTATTTATCTACTTATCTATCTAACTATCGACCTATATAGATATATATATATATATATATATATATCTATATCTAACAATCTATCTATCTACTTATCAACCTAACTTCCAACTGCCTATTAGTCCAACCGTTAACCGTCCTACCTGTATTACCTACGTATCTGATTATCTGTCTACCTAACTATCCAACTATTTAGTTATCAATCTATTTCTCTATCTATCTATCTATCTATCTATCTATCTCTCTATCTATCTCTCTGTCCATCTATCTCTCTATCTATCTACTTATCTGCCTATCTTCCAGCTGCCTATTACTCCATCCATATACCCACCTAGCTATCTACCGAATTATCTATCTACATATCTACCTATCCACCTGCCTATCTTTTTATACAAGTATAGTCTTGCAGGTTAAACATTTGATGATGTTTTATACACAGATATGAAGCTAATTATTGACTTGGAGATTAACCACTCGAGTGACCAGCACGGCTGGTTCGACGATTCAAGGAACAGGAAGGAAGGCTACGAAGATCTCTACATCTGGCATCCCGGTCACGATGGAAAGCCTCCTAACAACTGGGTATAATATACTGGCTTACGAGTTGAAGCATTTTGTTTAAGTGTCTACCATTTTCACGGTATGAGCGATCACCTGGTCGCTGATTGTATTCTGCACATAACCAAAAAAAAAATAATAATCCTCCTCTCTTTTGTGAGGTTTTATGAATCGATTAATTAGTTTATGGTAAAATGAATAAATTTTAAGTCCGTTGAACCAGACTGCAGTGAACGGCGACTCGGCCTGGAAGTTCGACGTCACCCGGAAGGAGTATGTCTTCCATCAATTCCGACACAGGACCGCCGATTTCAACTACAGACGTCCTGCCACTCTGAATTTGATGCAGGTAGCCTCCTCAGCTAACGCTTTTCCCATTCATTAGAACTGGTTTAATTGAATTTAACGCTGAAATCTTATGAAACATAAAACTTAAAAAACATAAAACGGTGGGCAAGTAGTAGTCAGTAGCGTGTCAGTAGCTAATAGCTTGTAGTAATTATTTATAATAGAACATATATTAAAATTACTACAAGTTATAGAATAACATTCAAACACGAATATTATATAAGTATTTAATATTTTATTAGTTGAATTTTGTCATTGAAATACAGTTAACGATATCGACGTTTCATGTGTCGCAGGAAGTCTTCGATTTCTGGCTAAGTCGCGAGGTCGACGGTATCCACATTCCGAATGCGGAATACCTGCTGGAGGACAGCGACTTGAGCGATATCGACTACAGCCGTTCGGTGCAGACGAAAACCAAAAACCGGTTGGAAAGTTACACCAACGTGGTTCAGCCGCTTCGACAGAGAGTTAACGGTCGCAAGAAGAATCTTTTCATCAGCGCTGACAGTTCACCGAACGCTGCTACCATCCGCCAGAGTGCGGACGCCGTCTTCAATCGAGATTTCATCGTGAAACTCGATGAAAACTCCACTTGCCAGGATTTCTTAAAGGTACGGCAAGGTATGGCCAACTTTTACGGTGAAGATTCATGGCCCTTGTGGATGTCCGGCACGTGGGATCATAGTCGACTAAAGAGTCGACTTGCAACTCTAGCTGAGGGATTCCAAGTGATACAGTTTCTGATGCGAGGGACACCGGTCACTTACTATGGTGAAGAGATCGGCATGGAAGATACAGAGATTCCGTACGATGCAACCAGAGATCTATCGGCTAAAGATGCCGGTCCTGAGAAGTACCGCGCCATTTCCCGGGATCCGTTCCGAACTCCGATGCAGTGGAATTCGCAAAACTACTCCGGTAAGGACCCGCTAAGCTGTTCGTCCTTTACCGCACAGTGACCTGCAATGGCCTGGCATGGTCACCTCGACTAACGGTTGTTGGGTTTATGAAGTTGAGTCATTTTCCAGTGATCTCTTGGGTTTTTCAGCTGGTCGTGATCTGATCTCATCTTGTGCTGCCGCTGTGCTGACCTGATCTGATCGTGATCCGACTTTGATGTGAGTGATCTGAAAATGACTGTAAAATCAGATCTCGTCGGGCCTTTTTTTAACGTGTCAATTAGGTGGTGTGCTTTTGCTACTCGGCTCTGACAACGTTCTTTCCAATGTAGGAGGGTACCCCCCCCCATTAATTACGTGCCGTATATCCGTTTACCTACCTACTTCNACTGTGTACCTATCTACCGATCTGCCTATTCAACTAAAACTGTACCTCATTATCTATCTATATATCTATTCATCTCTATGTGTCTATTGGTCTGTGTAACTACGTATCTGTCCATCCATCTATCTATCCACTTAATCTATCTACTTGTCTACCTGTCTATCCAACTGTCTGTCACTCTACCCAACCTACGCACCTCCTAAGATACCTGTCACTCGACCTACCTCCTTACCTCGCTATCTATCTGTCTATCTGCCAACCTGTCACCCTATCCATAGCCTACCTACCTGTCCATCTATCCATCTATCTAAATACCCACTTATCTATCTACCCAATCTATCGATCGGTCTCCCTATATCAACTAGATATCGCATTCACGTATTTTAAGATTAAAAGGAATCTGACGTTAAACTGAAATGAATAAATTACCTAACCTGTCACAGGATTCTCCAACAGCAGGCCGTATCTGCCGGTCAACCCCGATTTTAATCGCGTCAACGTCGCCGTGCAGCAGATGTCCAACACCAGCCTCTTGCATCGCGTCGGTCGTCTGAACGAGCTACGCAAGGAGTTTCTCGAAGCAGGACAGATCAACCCCGAGTGCCGTGATAGCATCCTCTACTTCGAAAGAACATCTGCGAAACACCGACTGGTCATATTGGTCAACTTTGGAGGAGCACAGCCATTCCAGTTAGGAACCGTCGGACTCCACCAGAACCAATTCAACGTCGAACTTTCGAATAGAACCACCTTAGGACAGTATGGATGTCTCTCTATCTTAGTTTAATTCTCACTTATAAGAGTTAGACTTCACATCACATTATTGAGAATAATTTGGAATATTAACATAACTTAATTAAGTTAATTAAACCGGGAATCAAGGTTATATTTATTTGATAATACGCCGTTAAATTATAGAATATTGCCCCTTCTAAAAATAATATTAAATCTTTAATTATTTCTTTGATTAAATAGGATTTAATTCTACAGCCAATTCCATTCTGTGTCGCTTAATTGATCATTTTCAAGTAATTTTGTGTATTTCAATAAATAGATAGATAGATAGTAGGTAGGTAGATGTATAGCCAGATAGAGAGGTATCAATACTACGAGGCAGGAAGGTAGATAAACAAGTAGATCGACCAGATAGAGAGATAGTTAGACAGATAGTTCGAGTGATTGAAGGGACCTGGTGAAATCGAATTTTGAAAATAGCAAATAGGATGTTTATATTTGCTACAAAAATTGCTTCTTATTTAATTTTAAATTAACATTTAATTTGTTTTCTTAACAGGGATTCCGTGGAATTTGCACAGCATGGACTAGTCGTTTTCCGCGCTGCTCTCGCTTAGCAACGAGAGGCTATTTTGAATTAACCGGTAAATAACAATGAGTAATATCTTCCTTTTTAATATAAATATGAGCAACTGTGTAAATTAGCTAAGGATCTAATGGTACCGTTTAATAGTTGTTATAGTCAAATTTTTGTAATACGGATAATGATATTAAACTCTATGAATTGAAGCAGTGGCTACTTCAAATATTTTGTGTTATATTTGTATAAGTTTAATTTCACTAACTACTACTATTGTCTTATCAGTATGTTGCAGTAGCTAATTCAGTGATGAAGCTTCAGATTCTCTGACTATCTGAATGAGGGTATTTTTAGTATTGCAGATTGATTCCACAGACGGCGAGGACATTTCGTTGCAAACAATTATAACATCTGTGTCTTCATTTTCTGAATGTACTCTGCTTTCTTCAAAAACGGGGGAGAAAACAGTACAATTTGCAAATTGACCAAAAGTTACCAGACCACCTATCAATTTGTTGTCAATTGCTCTCAGTTTGCCTAAGCCCAAGATTTCGGTTCAGTGGCATGCTCTAGTCAATTCAATACCTATTGGCACTGATGGTTGAATTACTAACCTTGCCTTGTGTTAAACACCGGTAATTTAGTGTCCAATTCCCACGTTTTGGCACCGCAGATCTTGAAGGAATAAAAAGTACAGCACACAAACTGTGAGAACTGTAGCTTCAATTCATGTCATCAGATTATCTCATTAACTTCAAATGAACTTGTAATATAAAGATCTACGTAAGTAGTACATTCCATTATAACCTAAAATCATGTTTCTGGCTACTGAATGCCATTAAGTTTAATTGAATTTTATAATAGTTAGATGTAGGATAAGCCTTTGCCATAGAGCAGTTGAGGAACTTCCGTTGTGGCGCAAAACCGCCCGTTGCAAACAGGAAATCCTCGTTGACGCAATAACCGAGATTATAAATTTAAAAAAGAGGAAAGTGGAGTTGTTTACTTGACCACGACAGGAACTAGCCTTGTACCCTAAAATACTAAATTTAACCGTTTCGTTATAGTTAAATTTCGGATGATGAGAATGAATTAAGCATTTAGTCGTAACATAGTACATCCCTGATGTCCTATTTAACGTTTGAATCAACTTGAAATAAAGGTTGTTAATAGCAATTAGCTAAAATGACTAACGCTTCCTCTGAATCGTACAATTAATTAAGTTAGCGAATTTTATTTAAATTTTACGTTATGTTTTGTTTACAGTCTTATCTTTTAATTGCACTTGGTTAAGATTAAGGAAACGTAGCATTCGTAATATGTTTTGAATTTCGCGCCAAAAATCTTCACTCGTGCGTTGGTGGTATTATCTTTAACTAATTAATTTATATGATTAATATCTAGTTTAAGTGAAGTGCAAGAATGTAAGACAGAATGTGTAAACGAAGTTAACGTATGGATTGCAAGAGATGAAATCGAAACGCGGTTTATAATCGATAGTTTACAGATGTCGTTACTTCGTGCGCCCTCTTTGAAACTCTGGACTTGGGATGAATAGTATTGTTACAATTTACTATTAAATAGCTATACTGATGATACTAATAGAAACGTACTATTAAATTAATGATATTAATGTAGAGGTTTGTTTATTTTAATCGTGTTATTATCTATTTAAATATTTCATATAATTACATATGTTTTTATAAATAGTTTAATATTATTTAAAAACAATTTTGCTATTATTATAACGTAAAAGTGAATTCGATTAATGTTGTTTTGCTGTTTACTGTTTAGAAGCAACCTTCAACCGTTTTCCTTTATTTTGGCATGCTACCTGCATGCTTACTTCGACCTTCGACTTCAAACCGAATCTACTGGCCGTTTTTAGGCAAATTCAATATGGGAGAATCTAATGTTATAACGAAAGAATCTGATATTACTAAGGGAGATGATATTGACCCCAACAAAATCCACAAATGCTCATACCCCGGCTGTTCAGCAGCGTTCGGAAGGCCGCACCGTCTTGAACAACATGTTCGGGTGCACACTGGTCAGGTAAAAAATAGCAATTTTGCTTTTTAAGAATAACTCTTAGTTATTATTAATATCAGGAAAGAAGTGTTAATTGAAGTACCGTATGGCTAGTTGACACAGTGACGCTTCTTGATGATAATCTTTGCGGACGTGAAGAAAAAACGCAGCTGCTGTTTGTTTACTGACACAATGAGCTATCAATATGTATTATTGAAAATAACCGTACAAGGTATTTTGATGTATGTAGCGACCCTTCGTCTGTTCGCGTGACGGCTGCGGGAAGAGCTACACCAGGTCGGCTCATCTGAAGCGGCACGAGGAGAAATCTCACCAGAAGACGTTTGAACCGTTACTGAAGTGAGTGAGGTGGCTAATAAAATTAGTCAAGATTCTAGTTCATAGCAAGTTTATGATATTATATATTTCTGCTCGTATTGTATTATATTAATTAGCATCATTAAAATGAAACGACAGGTGCCCTGCTCCCGGTTGTGATGAGATGTTCACGTGCGAGCTCAGCCAGCGGAGGCACTACACGCGGATCCACGAGAACCGCAGTTTCGTCTGCGAGCACTGCAGCGCCCGCTTCCTGAAACACCAGCATCTCAAGGTCCACCAGTACGAGCACACTGGAGTGAAACCGTTCACGTAAGTTAATAACTAATTTACACTAAAGTTTAATGTAATTCAGTTCTATTCATTGCCTTCTAGAATATGTACTCATCAAGTAATTAATAGCATAGCAAGTATTAGTATATATCCAATTAATATTTTATGCTTAATTACCATAACATTTCATGTAATCAAATTAAATCCACAGCAGTAAAGTCTGATCTGTACAAGGTGTCCATACGAAGGCTGCGGAAAAGCGTTCCTATTACCGAGCAGGTTGAAATCCCACAGCAAGAGTCATTCCGGCTATTCGTGCAAACACGAGTCGTGCGACGAACACTTCCCGAACTGGACGTTGCTGAGGAAGCACATGGCCACAGCGCATTCTAAAGGTATGATATGATGCGAACTAAAGCTGAATAGCTTCACCAACCTTTACCATGTTATTAATTAAGTCTTTAAAAAATTTATTTCGCAGTATTGCTGATAATTATTTTATTATTTGTGTTATATTATCTTTTATTTATTATTTACCTTTTACTATTTTATTTGCATATTATTTGTATTTAATATTATATTATAGTATTATTTTCCATCATTTTTGTAATAGTGTAAATCAAATTCAATTAAGGCTGAGGTAGTTTATGATTTAAGCATTTCCGTAGTTACCAAGTTTTGCGGACATTTTAGTAACTAATGTATTTCGAATTAAAGTTAATTGCCATTAAATATTATTATATTTACAGTAATAGCTTCAGTGATTCTAGGTTATTACATAAAACATTATTTTTTAAACATCATTTAAGTTACAATTTGCAGAGCATCCGTGTAGCCACTGCAGCAGCTCGTTCTCCACCAAGTCGCTGTTGAAACATCACTTGCTGACCCACGAAACCGAACGGGAAATCTTCCACTGCCCTTATGAAGAGTGCGATAGGTAATCCACGTCAATGATTATCGATATCGATATCATCGATGATTGATATTGATTAGGGTATATCGAAGTTATAAGCATTCGATATCACTGTACCGGTTTAGCGAATAACCCTGTTTACCATGAAGTAAAAAAAATACTTATCGATTAACTAATGTTAATGACGGTTTAATGAGCAAGTTAAAGTGAATGTTGATTTGTTTTACAGGAAGTATCTGTACGGAAAGAATTTAGCCGAGCACATCAAAGCGTTCCACGAGAAGCAGTACAAGTGTCAGGAGGCCGACTGTTCTAAAAGCTTCCTGTCTTTCGTAAGATTACACATTTTCTTTTTAATTGTTATAAAACTACTTAATGCTTTACTATTTAAATATATTTCATAGAAAGCTGTGTTCAGTTAAGTATGATCTAGTATCTAAATATGTTTTCTAGACAGCTTTTACTAAATCAATAGCGAGTTAAGTTAAGATCTATGCTGTAAATATATTTTGTGGAAAGTTCTTTAGAAGCTACGTATTACCTTTTAATTTAATCCATATAAAGCAAAGCAATATTGTATTATTTAAATACATTTTCTAGATTATTTTTTATAAAGCTACATATTCCCTTTTTAATCAAACTAGGTAATGATTTGTGATAATTTCTGTAGAAAGCTTTCAAGAAGCACATGACGTTACACAAGACCGGTCCACCAGCGCAGCCCAGGGAGAAGACGCCGGCGAAGAAGCGAGCCACTAGGAAGGACAAGGGATCCGTCAAGAAGAGCATGGCTTCCAAACTGACTGGAATCAAATTGCCCAGTGACGTCGAACAACGACTGATTCATGGCATTTAGAATTGGTATAAATAAATGGAAACGAAAGTACACTGCATTATTAAATTAAATTGAGTCATAACTATCCATCTATCTCGTTTCACTACCTATCCACCAGAAATATCTATCTATCTGTGCCCTACCTTCTGTCTATCCACATACCTGCCACCCTTCCAGCTAACCTACGTATC
>JAIQCU010002295.1:0-11828 GCA_022114935.1 Leptestheria dahalacensis
TGGCCATTGTTAGTGTATAACATGTATGATCAATTATCCCCTTAATTATTTTAACGTAGAATTAATTCGCTAATAAATTGAAATATTTGTTTTGTAAAATACTATTTACAGTATTTTGATACGTTCGGCAGCCCTGCAAGCGGACGAAATTTACTTGTGACATTCAGGTCCAAACCGGCCAACTCGAAATTCTAAATGCAGCAACACATCTATAGTTACTCGCACACGCATTTATTTATTAATTACCATTTTCAAATCGTGTCGTAAAACACAGGTTTTTAAATTACATTGATGAAAAGTTAATTAGCGAAAATATGGCGCTTGAGCTGTTTGAAAGTAAAAAGTTTTTAAAAATCTGTGCCCCAATGGTGCGCTATTCAAAGTACGATAATTCGATACTAGTTTGCTTTTTTAGAATTATGAAAGGTGTCAGCTAATTATAATAATAATTCACGTATTTGTCTCCTTTTATTCTAGACTGCCATTTCGTGTCCTGGTACGAAAGTACAACTGCGACCTGGCGTTCAGTCCTATGATAATATCAGACTCATTCGTCAAATCGCCCAAAGCGAGGGACATTGAGTTTGCTACTTCTAAGGGTAAAAGAGTCTTTGTTAATGTGTATGTAACAAAAGAATGAAATAATTTGTTATTTAGATGATCAGCCGCTAATAGTCCAGTTCGCCGCCAACAACGGGACAGACTTTGCCAATGCCTCGGAACTGGTCGCCAAGTAACTTCTTGTGGAATTCACTTACCCGCCATATTCATTCATTCATTTCAATCAATTTCAGTTAAATTCATTTCGTGTTACTTTATGGTTACTCGTAGCTACTGCTGCGGAGTGGATCTCAACTGCGGCTGCCCTCAACGTTGGGCCACGCAAGAAGGATACGGCGCATGTCTCATCAACAAACCCGACATCATAAAGGATGTGATCTCGCAGACCAGAAACAGGATACCATCAACAGACTTTACCGTTTCGATCAAAATTCGATTGCACCAAGACGTTAAGTACTGTTCTTAACTGCTGTAATAAAGTTACAACAGTAACAATTAACGTCACATAGGGAAACGGTGTTACTTTGTCAGAATCTGGAGCGGGCAGGAGCGTCTTTCATCACCGTTCACGGCCGAACGAAGGACCAACGGACAGATCCCGTCAACTACGATGCAATCAAGTTGATCAAAGAAAACTTGTCCATTCCAGTTGTGGCTAACGGTGATGTCTACAGTCTGGATGATGCGAATAGAGTTCGGGAGCAAACCGGCGTCGATGGTAACGATAGAGCTGGACTCATAAACTTGATATACTCCCTGATATAGAGACTATATTCTATTAATTTACACTATGCTATGAGTATAATATCTCTTCCTGGATTAGAAAACCCTGGCGTTTAGTTGTTTCACAACAACTAGGAATCATTAATTAGTATCGAGGTATGGTATTTATAACATATCATGATACTATTAAGTTGTTATACATGATATTTAAGTTTATTTAACCGAGTTTTGATTTTCCAAGGTGTAATGGCTGCCCGGGGAATGTTAGAAAACCCTGCCATGTTCGCCGGTTACGCAGAGACTCCGTTGCAGTGCGTCAAGGATTGGGTGCGAATAGCGCTGGAGACAGGGACGCCATTCTCCCTGTTTCACCATCACTTGATCTACATGTGCGAAAGGAGCATGTCCAAGTGGGAACGACTGGTTTTCAATCAGCTGGAAAGTACGTCGGCAGTAATCGATTATCTCAGTGAAAACTATTTTCGAAATGAATGTACCTAATAGACCCATTTTAAAAAAAAGGCGTTCCTTGTTAAGGATCTTTTTACAAATACAGCATGTAAAATCATATTAACCGCGTCAATCATTCAATAATATTTACGTTTATTTTGTTATATAATACACGATCAACAATGACATTAAAAAAAGGATTTTATTTACGATTCACTGAGTTTTAGAAACTCAATCACAGTTTCTCAATTCATCGAAAAATTTCCTCGAATTTGTCCACGTTCTCCTTTGGGACGAAAGGGCGGAAATCTGCAGGAAAAAATTACATAGAACGGTCAGTTGACTATTTGCGTTAAACAAATTGAAACCAAGAGTTAAAGATGATTGCAGAGTGAGTTACCTAAATGAAATTTACGAGATAAAAACGCTTATCACGTAATAATTCAGAGAGTAACGACTGAGGTATTAGAGGTACAAATTATAATTCAACACCATCACCCCTCATAAAATTTGACAGTGAACTCAATCGATTATTTAAAAGAAAATTTATCTAAATCTAATTTTACGAGATATAAATCTTAATAGCGTTATCATGTAATATAGGCTACAACAGTTAACATAGGTTGGTATAATTGACAATTCGGTTATATCATCCCTTTTATATTAGAACAGTAAAATTTATCAATTTGCAAACTGAATTTACTAGAATGTAATTTAAGATTTAAAAACATATATAGCGCCATAATTCAGAGAGTAACAACACGGGTATACCGATTCGACACTTTCAAATTAAGTCACCGTAAGTAAGTGATGAAAATTATTATAAACTTAATCTAACAATAATTTGTCTATTTATTTATTAGTTAAATTTAGTATCTTATTTAATTATTTGATTTCTAATTTACGATATCATCATCATAACTCGATACTATTCAAGCCAAATGAATACCAAGTGACCTTTAAAAAGCTGCTTGTGCTCCGCATGCTGCTCCACCAACTGCTTGATGCCCGCAAACATGTTGCCGGCGTTCCTGTCATTTTGGTAAGTTCGTATGAGGCGCGCGAACCTGGCGTACGTTTCTGGGTCGGTCACTTCCCGGACCCTTTTCAGGTAATCAGCAGCACTGGAACTCTTCCTCTGTCCTTCAGCAGCAGCTTTCATCCGACGCAATTTCTCCGCCTCAGATACCACGGCAATCTTGCGCCTCTTCACCGGCTGTTCTTCCGCTGGATCGACTTCCTTTTTGACACGGTCCTGGCTAACGTCGTTGAAATCGATGACGTCTTCAGACTGTTGTGAAAACATATCTTTGGCCGATTTCCTTTCGATCGTTTCAATCTTCCCCTGAGACGCGTAGCCAGTGAGATCGGGTTCCGCAAAGTTTTCCCGATTCGACGGTGCACTGCGGTCGCAGTACGAAGCGAGTAAACGCGTAGGATCGGATTTTAAAGCATGGTGCGTGCTGCTGATGGGCCTGGTGGTGATTTTGGATTCGCCCGGTTCGGTGGAGGAGATCCGCAGCGGCTGTTTGCTGCGCTGATCGGTTACAGGATACTGGACATCGGCGTTTCGGTAGAATTTCCCAAGGTCACCGAGCAGAGGGCCGAGTTTGTCGTATTTGTGGACGCGGGTCCTGACCCACGACGAGAGCTGGTTGACCAAGTCTCTGTTGCCAAAGCGGTGATCGCAGAGCAGGATGGCGCCGTAATCGCTCTTGTGGCGAATTACGCGGCCGATTGCCTTTATGTTTAAAGATATAACAACGAGATGAATCAGTACATGATAACTTAGTTGATTAATGATTAATTTATTATCTGATTATGATTATATTTTATTATAGATAAAGCATTATTGTTGTTGCATATTATTTATTTAAGTTATTATAATTATTACAGTTAGTTATTTGTATGATTCTAGTTTTAATCCAGATTTATACTTCTATAGGACAGGTTCGTTCTGTAGGTTCGTTATGAACCTTCAGTTAAGAGGAAACAAAAATCTGAACGGCGGCAGATTACCGTAGTTTGTAATTGTAAGATTTTATTTCGGTAAAAACAACGGACCGATCTAAGTGAAACTATACCAATTTATCAAGTGCTATTAGTTCTACATACGGTAATCTTCTGGCTGCTATTTCTATGAAAGTGTGGGGGCACTGAGCAAAGAACTTTTACCCTAGACTGCACATATATTCAAGTTTTTCATCTAACCAGTTTCAATCTAGTTACGTTCATCTTGTTAGAATACAACTTCACTCGCAAATTAAAACTAGGTTAAACAGCGCATATAATCGAGTGTATCGTTACGCTTCTTTAATGATACTTCGAAGAGTCAAACAAGGTTCATTTTTACATTAAGTGTTTGTACTACGATGAATATACACTCGATATAACACTTCAATCATGGTACATCAAAGTTTAGTAATTTGGAAAATACTAGGAAATTTTGTCCTAGGCAAAATCACTGAATTATTTTATATTCTCTGTATTTTACATTAAGATTAAACAGAAATATACGCATGTATTTACTTTATAATATAACCGGTGTTATGACATCAGCGTTCTTGTTACCTGATTGACCGCTCGTGTGGCTTCGAGTCTGTACCACTCTTGACCGGTCAGTCCGTGGGACTGGGGGTTTCTCTTGTTGACGTCCAGGTACTTCTGTTTCTCCAGGACGCGAGGATCGCGCGAAGGGGGGTACGGTAACCCGGTGATGATGACAGCTCTTCCGTTATGGTCCGCAAAATCCAACCCTATTTGAAATTTAAATTTGACACTGCAATCTAAGATAAACTAGTATCAGAGTGAACGATCTACGTATACACATATGTAACTGTACTAATACACAACTTGTTATGAAATTATTATTAATTCTTAAAGGTAAATAATAAACAATTCATTAACGTCTTGTATGTAATTATTATTATATGCCCATGAGATTACACTATTATAGTAAATACTACTGAATAATCTAGTCTAATTCTAATGAAGTTATTGATTTTACGGAGCACGTCCAATCCTATTTGACATTTAAATTCGCTTTTAAAATCCAAGATAAATTAGATCATAGTAAACGGGCTACATTATACATACATATATTTGTACTGATATACAACTTAATATAAAATTATTATTGATTCTAAAGATAATTTTCACAGTTAATTGGCGTATAGTATGCCGAACGCTGTCAATTTCTGGTTTATTATCATCCCCCCATGTAATTACATTATTGAAGCAAATACTATTTAATAATTTAACCTGATTTTAATGAACCTGTTGATTAAGTATTCATACTTTATTCATAATTGTGCTAATATACAACTTGCTTTTTATAATTATTCACGATACGTGTACTAATAATACATACTGAATAGATACAATTTACTTAGCGTCTTACACGTCCAATCCTGTTAATTTCCTATTATTAACTACATGTCGATATAATTACGTCATACACGTAATTACTATTTGAAAAAAATGATTTAAATTTCATTAAATTAACGTGTCAAGTACAACAAAGGGAAAAGGTTTAAAAAGTAATGATATAAGCACACCTTCTGACACTTTACCCCTGCAGACGGCCATGAAGCAGGCTCCCCGTCGTCCATCACTAATAGCCGAATAGAATCCGCTCATGGCCGCCTGGAATCCTTCCTTCGAGGTGGGTTCGACGAAGATCGGTTTCGTTTGTTGCAAACCGTCCCAGATTCCAGAGGCCTGCCACGACTCGTGACACGTTTTCATGACAGGGTATGATGGGAAGAAGACCAGCAGCCCATAGGGAACAACCTGCAATGATACCCCATAAAAATAAGTAAAACATACATATATAACAAAATAAAACTATTATTACATTAAAGTAATTAAATATCTAGTAATATGGTAATGAATAATAAGAAATTGTTAAGACAAAAATTGAAAACACAAAAGAATAAAATGAAAAATAATAAAAAATAGAAAAGTTGTAGAAGAAAATTTACATTTATATAAAATATTTAATAAAATGATAAGAAATAATAGCAAAATGTAACACAAAAATGAAAATTGTAAATTTAAAAGAATAAAATGAAAAATAATAAAACAATAACATACAAAATACTGAGTATTAAAGTAAAAAAATAACACGACGACAAATAATACAATTAAACAGAAACAGCGGATTATTTTTTATAACATTAGATAACAAAATCAAAAATGATAAATTAGAAAAATAATAAAAGAATAATTAATCAAATACAAAATAATACAATAACAATAAAGAATAGAATAATAGGACAAAAGAAACAAACAAAATAATGTAATAGTCAATAAGTGTGGACATTTTTAATTTCGATATTATTGGTAATGAACAGGGAAAATAATTCGACGGCATTTGAGTGGATTTTCCTGTCAAAAAAAAATGTGTCACCAGCCATCATTTAAATCAAAATTCACCTGCGCAACGCTCCGTATTGTCCTTCCCAAGGCTTGTATGTACTTCTCGTTATCGCGGTTCTTGTATGAGGAGTCCAGCAGCGTCCCATCAGGCCCGTTGTTGATGACTCCCACTAACACCTGGCTGTTTTGGATGATATGCGGATTTTCCAGGGTAATGGGAAACGGCACCTAGATCCATTTCAGTGCAGAAGATGTTTGATTTTCTTTCTAACCATATCTTTGAAATTAATTAACAAAAAGTGATTTAAACTGAACCAAGCCTAAAGCGACTATTTTTAGGTTACCCTCACTGGAATAGAAATGTAACATCCTATAAATATCGTCAGTAGTTTCAAATTATTATATAACGATAACTTATTAAATCGTCATTATGCTTTTAAGTTTACCTGCAGTTCAGCAGCGAAGCTATTCAGAGGGGATAGAGTACCACTGGTGAGTATAATGGACCTAACGCCCTGCTCGACCAGGTCCCTCATGCCGAAGCCAGGGCTGAAACACCAGTAGCTTAAAACTCGCCCTCCTTTGGAGCTTTTCGTCAGGGCAGACCAGGAGTCTGCTTTGGCTTTCCCCTTGTTTTGCTCTACCTGTTTTAAAAAAAAAATAAAATTTAACCCAATAAGAAATAACTGTACTAAACTTGGATATAAAAATTGATTAATTATAATAAAAACAAAATTAATAATAGCAATAAATCCAGTAGTAAAACTGAATTTAATAATAACAACAACAAAATAATAATAGTAATAATAAATAAATAGTAGTAATAAAGAGTAAAATGGTAAATCGAGCCTAAATGTATTCTTTACCATAATATCAACATTAAAAAAAAGATTGAAACGTGTTTTTAAAAAACGAGTGATTGCTAACCTGAATATGAGTTTTATAGGACTGTTTGACGCGCGAGATGTGCTCCAGGTTGAAATTGTCTTTACTGAAAACGATTTTAATCAGGTCAGCAAATTTCTGAAGCCCGGCACCTTTGCGCTGGAACGGCGATGTCGACGATACGGTCAGGTACTGAACTACACGCTCGACCAGCTTGAGGATAAGCTCCTTTTTGCCGGGAGTGATATCGGCTTTGGCGAGCAGTTCCAGCATGAATTCTCCAGGCAAGGTAACCCCTTCTTCCTTGGCGATGACAACGCCATCGAGTGCTTTTTCCAGTTCCAGAAACATGGCTTTCAAAACGCACAGGTCGTCCAGGGTGAAATCTTGCGGTACAGTCTATTGCCAGCACATAATAGGGGTTTATCAATGGCGCTCGGAATCGTCGTAATTTGCAACTCTTAATTTCTTTATTACGAAACTTTACAGGTTAGTTCGTTATTTACAGTTTTTAAATATTTAAACACATATTTTATATTTAAGTTTAAATAATAATACAATACATGATGACAAAAAAGTTGATATATAAAATAAATGTACGCATGTTCATATCATCAATTATTGTTTGAGCTGTAGTATTGAAATGTGGGAGCAATAAAACAGCTCGAGACTGTACCGAAGATGTTGCTCCAAAAGAGGCCACGACCTCCGTTTCAGTGTCACGGAACTTCTTCATGATCTGCGTCACTTCGTCGATGCAGAGGACCACGTCGACCGTCCGCAGCTGGATGGAAGCCGACTCTTCGCACATTTTCTCCACGTTGTGGGCCTCGTCGAAAATTATAATATTCCCCTGAAATTAAGCACACCATTTAAACGAATACATGTCCAACTGTATGGGTAATGTACTTTACCTGTAGTTCGATGTTATGCATTCGTCGAATTTTGGGGTCGAGGAGGTAGTTGTATGGCATAAAGATGATATCAGCGTTCTTCCTGATCTCGCGAGTCATGAAGTACGGACACGCCGAGTGCTTCTTACCCAAAGATACCAAATCTTCTATGTCGAGAATGTTCTCTTTAAAATCCCTGTCTTCTTTCTTGGCGTCCAGGTTGGTGTGGAAAAAGCAGCTCCTGGCGGCGACTCGAGCATGACACATGTGTAACTTGACCGAGTTATTCTGTTCCTTCGATACCTCAGGGTGGATGCACAGCTGGTCACGCGAACCGAGAATACAGGCTTTGATGTAACCATAGCTGGTTCTTTTCAGCTCCTGAAGGACCTGACTCAACTGCGAGTGCGTTCTCGAGGCGTAGATGATTTTCGGCGTGGCTATCGACGGTCCTAAAGTGTCAAACATAACCCCTGTTCCGCTCTGAAGTTGTGATTTCAGTCCAATAGCAGTGGTGCTGTCCTGAGTGCATAACTGGGCTGCTTGCACCTGGGCTTTGGCTGTCGTTAACCACGCCAGTGATGAGCAGAGCAGGGATAGTGTCTTTCCTGTACCGGTCGGCGACTCGAGCAACCCATTTACTCCCTATGGAAAACATATTTACTATGATGGTGCTTAAATTTCAATTTTAAACCGTCACCTAAGTGAGGAGTGCTCATGTACCTCTTTCACGAAATAGGTTAAATAAACCTATACAGTGGCTATTCATTTATTTTAAACATGACCACTGACGACTATTTATTTTTAAAAATATTAAATAGTAATTGGCTGCTGAATTACCCTCTGCAAGCATTCGATAACCTTCGACATGTAGTCCTTCTGTAGTTCATACGGCTCGTAAGGGAAGTCAACCGACACGCCATTTAGAGTAAGAATGACCATGATCAGTTATTTCCTATGAAATTTTCTGCGCTCCAAATAATAATTTCATTAATTTACAGATAAAAAAAATCAGCAATATCTTGTTTGAAGCTGCGGTGAGAATAACAATGAATAATAACTAGCAAATTATGGACTCATTCACGAAACAGCTAAGCAGAAGACGAGTACAGTGCAGAATTAAATACAAACAGGTGGAGCATCAACAAGGTCTACGCGCGCAATGCAGCATTGCCAGTTGTCTAAAATCCTATTACCCTTAGTTTATAATTAAAAATAAATAATAATTAGCTCCAAATAGCCACTAAACTACGCTTACCATGATGTAAACTTAAAGAGTTATCAAAATTTTCTAGCAAAAAATATAATACAAAGATGTCCTACTGCCTTACTGAGTTCAGCAATAGCATTTTCAGCATAATAAACGAATTGATAGAATTCCCACACATGTCTTTAAATCCTTTGTCATTTAACAATAGTATTATGTTTATTGATAAATTTGTCTTGTTCGAAAACTAAACACTAGTGTCTTACGGCAAACTAGCGGGCTCTTTGGGATACATGTACCCAAAAAGAGTTACATATCACTAGTGGTTAAAACCCTTGTTTTAAATTCATTAATAAGTTAATAAATTATATAGATTAACGGGTGAAATTATACAATTATATTGTATGAAAAATTCACATTAGAATACTGCAATGTTTTAACTATGACTTGCGGCATAAACAAAATGATTTTGTTTCGAATACACGAAACGGTTTGCCGTTTAATCATAACCTTCAGCTCCAGAAAGAAAACATGGCTGGCATAGCTTCGCTCAGGAACATTATCGTAGTTTTATTTAAATAAAAACACGTTCATATAAGGTACTAATAACTATATTGTGTTTCAGAGGCAGGAAGGCCGTCTTGCTCGTGCGTTTTCTTCAGCTGCTGGGACTTCGGCCACGAAGCAAACCAGCCCGCCGCAAGCTGCTCCAGAAACCAAGCAAGCAGCTTCGTCGCAGTCCCGTGATGAGAAACGTTCGTAACTTACCAAAAAAATGCTTATTTTTTTAACAACAGTTTTGATGTAAATAGTATTGCATTTCCGTAAGTGCGTTCAGTTAATGTCGGATAGCATGGATGAGAGCATCTGTTGTATACCCCTCTCAGGACAGCCGAGAAGCGAGTCTCTCGCTATGGATGATCTGTTTTCACTTAAGTTACATATGAAACATCCGCTTGTCGTTACAGATGAAGTGGTACAATGCATGAGCAGTATTGAAAGGGAGGAGATGCGTATCCATTCTAAGAGCAAAATCACTTCAACGATTGCAACTTGACAGAAACATTAACGTATTTTATTACTGTTTTTAAATATAGCTGAAACTGCATTCCTGTATGTGGGATCCCTTGATGTCCGATAGTGTGCATCGAACCATCTGCTCATTACCCTTCTTGCAGCCCACTCCTTGAGGATGAACCTCTAACATTACAATTATACGTGAAACACTAAGCGGCATAGTACAGTAGTACTGCATGCGCAGTATTGGAAGGAAGATGTTGCGTACTCGATCTTAGAGCAAAATTATTTTGACGAACAGGATTTCAACTTAGTTGAAACGCAACGCCAGATTTCCATTGTTACCCTAGTGCACAGAAAGGATTTACAAGAAAATCAGCAATATCTTGTTGTTACAAAAAAATAATTAAGTATTTTTATTTACTTAATAAGGGATAACAAGAAGTCTAGATTCTGTGTTTTTACACTTATTTAAATTCATGTGCAATGAATTTATACGTTATTTGTAGACTGATGTTTTAAGTTAATATTCATGGTTTTGTTGTCATTTTTAGCCGTTGGACCCGGAGCGACGAAGGGCGGTGCTTACAAGAATCCCGAGTACTACCAGCACAACGATATGACGTTCTACGACATTGAGCTGGAGATGGCCAAACACCGATTGCCGCAGCCCTCCAGCCAGAAGTGACTTGCCTCGATAGTGACCATTGTGTAATTAACAGATGCTGGTAGAAAATAAAAGACTGGAATCAAAATGTATTTCTTGTTTTCCATTCGTTACTTTTTCAAGTAGCGTTCTTCATAACTTGGTTTGTCGTGCCTGTTACTGGCATTTTTCTAACATCGAGACTTTAACATCACTTCAGAGTCATCCCTAGTTATATACGGGGATCATATATAGTTATATAGTGTACTCAACGCAAGCTATTTTCAACTGGCGACGGACAAAAAATGTGTACTCTTTTCAAACTCGTCTAGCGTCTAAATCGTTCAAGGTAGAAACATCGTTTTAAAAGCAAGTAGTACCTTAAAGGTAGCGCCATTTGAAAATATAAAGTTTGTTGCATTTTAAAGATTCAATCCCTCTCAAAAACCGCTCTGAAATAAAGGGAAATCAAACAATTTTGGCGGTTTTTCGTTTATTATCTCAGCTGTTTATGAACCGGTAATAAATTTTCTTTCACAATGCTTTACATAGTAAAGGAATTAAATATGGTTTTTATTTGTTAAAATATCTTCATAAATAAAGGAGTTAGAGAACAAAACCTGTTTTCCCCTCACATGAGTTGACGATTTTTGGCGCTGTTTTTCAAAACTAAGCCGAAATGAGCGATACAAAGTAGAGTCTTGAATTCTCCGCGTTAATTCAAGTCTTTCGAACCCAAGCACGATTATTTCTGAGGTCGAGTATTGATTTGATATGGAACGCATTGCTTTCGTAGGTTGACTATCACATCCAAGTAGCTCAATTTGATAAGGAACGCATTGCCTGGCATTGCATTATAAACTAGCTTGATTTGACATTGAACTCATTGCATTTGTAAGTTGACTATCATTATAAACTACCAACGCATTGGGTTCACATGTTGACCAACATTACAAACTAGCTTTACTTGATATGGAAAGCATTGCGTTCATAGGTTGACAAACATAATCAACTAGTTTGACTTGTCATGGAACGCATGCGTTCATAGGTTGACTAACGTTATAAT
>JAIQCU010002296.1:0-12702 GCA_022114935.1 Leptestheria dahalacensis
CTATCTATCTGTAGACCTATCAGTCTATAGATGTGCCTATCTACGTATATTTCCATCTAAGTACTTACACATTTATCTATCTATCTGTCTGTCTGTTTAACAAGCTTTCCATTTAGCCATCTATCTGTCTACCTATTAGCCTACAAACGTGCCTATCCACGTATCCACCCATCTAACTAGCCAACTATCTATCTAAATACCTGTCCCTATCTGTCTACCTATCCATTTAGTCATCTATCTAACCACCATACCTATCTATCTGTCTACTTATCAGCCTATACATCTGCCTATCTACGTATCTACCCACACCTATCTATCTACTCCAGCTATCTACCTATCTATCTCACTATTTATCCAGTTCTCGAGGCGTTAAACGATGCCCCTCAAGACAAACCAAATCAAACACAATAGTGGCCATTCCGATCAAACTCACTTAACACAAAATTGATCATTCTCTTTTCTGTACAAAATACTCGAAATGAATTCTTAATACGATAAACCGCCTACTATTTTGAGTTAAAGCTTCGACGTTACTATAATTAACTTGTTTCTACATTCACAAGAATAGTTTTCGTTTTAATTTGAACAACCCGAGTTCGAGATAATAATCTTCAAGACTAATTTTTCACCGTAATTACATCTCTGGAGGAACCCGTTATTGAAAATCAACGCAGGACGATTAAAGCAGAGGTACAATTAACTGCCTCGATTACTTACCATCGTTGGTGGTGAAATTAAGAAGAGAACTAGGACGTCCGACTTCTTTGCCCTTGTAGCCGAAAACCTGAAGACTGTACGACGTTGACGGTTTCAAGCCGGTCACGTTGCCGCAGAGAAACGACAGCGATTCCTCTTTGGGGTTCATCGTTGTTGCGGTCAGGCTTTCCCAATCGTTCTGTCCATTCAACAGTTATTTTTTATTTATTTATTTAACACGATTTCTAATTAGAAACGTAATAATTAGTATAATTACAGTTAAATATAGTGCAATTATGATTTTAAAAAAATTACTGCTTTGGTCTTGTCCGCTTTGCCCAGTACAGCAAATCCCTTTTCGCGAATCTCCACTTGCTCTGTGGAATTGCGCACTTCGAAATAGCGAAGAGTAAAGTTCCTCGGGTCGCCAGTTTCAGGTCTCTTCCAGCAGACGGTGGCCATCGTGGCGAGGATGTTGACAACGCGTACACTTCGTGGCTCTATTCAATTTAAAATATCAAGTTACTTGCTTATCGATTCATAATATATCCATTTGAAAATTCTTGTCTTTGCAAAACTAACTGACCATTCGTTGCTGTGTTGTTAACCATAATCAACGGTTTATCATGGAATGGTTAACTTAACTGAATTGACTTTAATTATTTTATATTTTACTGGGTTGGCTAACCAATAGTTGATTTTTAAATTACATTTTAATTAGCAGTTTATTTGTATAAATGACATTATCGAATGCCGTGGAAGGATGATTATCGTGTTGGTTTATTGTATTACTGACAATATTGTTGACAATCCGGGGTTCTATTCAGTCGAATAAGTTTGTAATACTTAATCATTTTCAGCAAAGCTAACTTATTATTAACTCCTGCATAATTAGATTAGATTGGATTGGTTTTCCGATCAAAGATATTTTCGCACCGGTTAATCAATAGGTAATTTGATGATTATATATAAACAATAATAAGCAATTAATTAATAAAGTTATTAAACTAATTAATTGTTAACAGTAATAACCAAGTTAGGTATTCGTATGAGATGTAGTTGAACCGTACCGGAGATATGATTGACATCGACCGACACCGTGACGCGACTCTCTTTGGGCGGATCGCCGGAATCGCTGGCCACGACGACGAAAGTAACGTTTTTGGTTCCGATCCGTACCGGTTCCTTGATGGTGATCGTTCCATTGACGGGATCGATTTGAAAGGAGGCCACCGAGGGATCCGAGACGCCGGGTATCGACTCGATCGAGTATCGTACCTCGCTGTTGGTGTCGTTATCCACGGCTAGGGTTTGAAGTAGCGCTGCCCCGATGGGAGTATCCAGGTACAGAGTGGCACTAAACCAACAGAAACCCGATTATGTTATTATTTATCATAATCGAGGCCTGGGGGTCCGTGATACACCCATTATTTCTATTAATTTTCTTATTTTACTGGTCATCACAATTTAAGTACAATTAAATGAAATGGGTAATGTGTAATACTTAATGACGATCAGGAATTTTTGGCTTCAGTCTTCTTTTTCTCTATATAGGTAGACAGAGAGGTAGATATAGACAAATAGATCAAACGATAGATAGATAGATAGACAGACGGATAGATAGACAAATAGATAGATAGATAGATAGATGGAAAGATAGGTAGGTAGGTAGGTAGATAGACAGATAGATATACAGACAGACACACAGACAGATAGACAGACAGACAGATAGATAGATAGATAGATAGATAGATAGATAGAGAGACACCCATAGATACATAGAAACAATAAAATGATCGACACATACATACGCAGATAGACTAGGTAGATAGATAGAAATCCAGATCAGTATATATAGATACCTCTATGTAGATATATAGATCATATAGATACATAAATACACAAGTACATAGATACTTGGATAGATAGACGGATAGATAGGCTGATTCACAGATTCATAGACAGATTACTGTAGATAGATGGATAGATAGACAGACATCGGAATCATTCACGGATAGGTAGATACACAGATAAATCGACAGATAGATACATCGATACGCAGATTAGGTAATCCAGATCAGTACGTAAAGATATCTTCATATAGATATATAGGTCTATAGATAGATACACAAGTACATAGATAGATAGATAGATAGGCAGGTAGATAGGCAGACGCACAGCTAGATAGATAGAAAACGTCTGGATCATCCATAGATAGATAGATACATAGATACATAAGACAGATTAGGTAGTTTTTTAGTCGGTTAAACATTCCGATCATTCATAGATCGGACAGACAGGCGGAGAATTGCAAACGACAGATACCGGAAGCTTGTTGAAGCAACCGCGATCTGTTGATTTTGATAATAGATTACAATTAAAAGTGGGGATCCGTTTCTTTGTGGACACTTTAATGCGAAAACAGGAAGTCTTGTTGCCGATTTCTCCTTATCGTTATCATTTTTTGTCGATGGCTAAACCCCAATTACACTTAATAGGCACATGTGTGAACCACTAAGTGGGTTCTCTTTTTAACTATAAAATCGGTTTTGTTCGGCAAGCTGATCTGTTTAATTAACTTAAGTTAAACTGTATCAGTATATGACTTGCTCGGTAGTTATTTTCTTTATTAAAAAGAGGTTGTAAAAAACACTTACTTGTATGATTCTTGAAGGAATTGCGGTTTGAAGAGATTCTTAGCTTCATTGACGTTGATGTAAATCATCTGCTTGTCGGCGTTCGATCCGCTGTTGGCCTCCACGATGATCTTCAGCACCGCGTTTGGTTTCTTATCGATAACCCTACATGACATATAATGATATCATTATTTGATACTCCTATGATTCAATAATACTTAAGTTTAAGTTATACGGTGACGAGACCCCGGCCTTCAATTGGCCCCCAGGCCGAGGTTTAGTAATCGACTAAGTTAATTGTATCTTTACTTAGCGTCTGAATGAGGCCAATTCAGGTTGAATTAAACTAAATTTTCTTTTTAAAAAATCACGTGTTTGTGACGTCATCGGTAAGTCACAATCCTATTTGAAAAGAGGTGATGAAAACCGCTTTGTAACTATCATCGATTGTTTATAATTTATTTCATATTACCGTAGTGTCTTCTACTTGTAACACGTGACTGTGACGTCACTGATTTCTCACATAAGCTTAAAACTAAGAAAAATATATCTAAGATCACGTGACTGTGACGTCGCCTAAGTCCCGGACAACCTTGAGACTTAAGACTCGTATGTACAATACCTGGTTGGGATCACGGTGATCTCTATCACGTGACTATGACGTCAATTGAACCTGAATGAACGAATAGCCGATATCACGTGACTGTGACGTCATTGAGATTGTTATGATTACACGAATCTTAACGTGACCTTCTAAACTATATGCGAATACGTCATCAAGCTTAACCCAACACTCTCAACAAGACTGTCATACGTTCACGAGACAATGACGTCATTGTTAGCTGACACATCCCACAAACTGAAAACTCGAACCAATAACTATCACCGCATGACGTCACCGGTCCATAACGACGCAAGAGTCAGGTGACACATCCAAACTACGTGACTATGACGTCATTCATAAACTCGCTGAAAGATCACGTAACTGTGACGTCACACATTTCTACCGCAGCTAATTCACCCTTTCATGAAACATAAAATGAAGCCAGGCGGCCAAATATCATATACTAATGAAAACAAATGATTAGGAAAACTGAAAACCAGCTGTTGGCTGCTATGCTTTTCTCCCCTGCTAGTGTAGAGTTTCATGCGGCGACGACTTCCCACGTTTTTGTGGCCGGGAATTTTCTTTTTTTAAAAAATAATAATAGCAAAATAAATAAATAATTAACTAATTAAATAAATGGAAATTACAAACCCTGTCTCAGAAGCCCACCGGCTATAGAACATTCGGAAACTGTATTTAAACAATATTTTTTTGAAAAAATAATTAAAAATGATGACTGAATTTAATGACTCGAGAAATACTGAAATGGAAATTCTGTGAGCTCATCTGCAGTTGGGAATGTTATTCACGCTCGCATTGCTTTGCAATGATGCGCGTCAAGGACAAAGAGGTTAACAAACCATAATTTGTTTTTATATTTCAACAATTTCACTTTATATTTCAGCTGTTTGAAAATATACTTTCATAAACTATAATCGATAATCGATTCTCTACAAATACCCAATATGACATGTCATTTAAACGGATCCTGCCAAAGTTCGTCATCAATCAACGGATACTTAATTAAAAACTGTAAATGCTTACTAAAATTAAAGTTGCATAACCATTGGTCGAATACAATCGGTATTACGTCATTGATGCCCAATCATCGAGATTATTCCCTAAATCTTATCGAGTATCCGTGTCATTTGAAACTGATACTTTCAATTTTAGCCAATCAATTAAGTTAAATCTTTTATTAACTAAAGTACAGTCATCGATACCCAATAATCGATATTCACGCAGCTGAGATTTAATCTAATCAACATAAACCCTAACTATTTTTTAATCAATGTAAATTATTTTCTACATCTAACTAACAAATCAAATCTGACCAATAATTAAAATCAATATTTCAGTCGATTGACGCGCATTTGATTAAATTCAGTTTATATTAATTAACGTTCTGCAGTCATTGGTTGACTGCAAGCGATAATGAATTAAATCGATAGTTAATTTTGTTTTAATCGATATACTTTTGTGTGGTGATGTTTCCCGAGCGAGGATCGACGACGAAGTACGAAGCGTCGGCCGAGTTGAAGATGCGGTAAGTGATTGGTACGCTGTTATCCCCATTTCCTTTGGTCTTCCACGCTGTCACCGTTGTTACGTAAGTCCCCACAGCGGCGAAACGGTCGACGGTCGGTCTCTCGGTCAATTCGTTGAATCTAACACCTATTTTCATCAAAGTTTATATCATCTTTGGCATTATTTTTTAGATGACCTTTTGATTGGTTGTTTTGCTTGTGCGGCATTTTAATTATCATATCTTCTGTTAAATCACTGGGTTTAGATTGAATCAGCAATATCGAAATGCCGTGCTCTTTATTCCAGTAGGACAGATAGACAAATAGATAGACGGAGAAATAGAGAGATAGAAAGGGTTGCTTAGACAGGAAGGTAGACAGATAGATAGACAGACAGTTATACAGATAGATAGGTAGACAAACAGAGATAGACAATTAGGTAGTGTAGGCAGGTAGACAGATGGATAGGAGATAAATAAATAGATAGATAGATACACAGTTAGATAGGCAGGCAGGTAGACAGATGGACGGATAGATAAATAGATATATATAGACTAATATGAGATAGATACATAGTCGTATGGATAGGCAAATAGACAGATAGATACAGTCAAATAGATAGACAGATAGACAGATCGATAGGCAGTCAGATAGTTACGCAGGTCGCTAGATGTATATAGATAGATAGATAGATAGACTGTTGGTTTAAAAGTTTTTTCAAAAGTCGATAAAGAGATATGCATTCATAGATAGATAGATAGATAGATTGATAGGCAGATTTACAAGCGGATATGTACATTTTTCCAGTAGATAGATAGATCAATAGACTGATACATAGATAGATAGATAGGTAGGTAGATAGATAGATAGATAGATAGATAGACAGATAGACAGATAGACAGACAGACAAGCAGACATACACACTTTTTCGTTTCTTAATTCTGAAATAAGTTAATACTATTGACATTCCTTCCCGTTCATTCATTCATTTCTTTTCGCACTTTCCTAGTTTATTTTCAACATTTTAATTTCCCTGATTTAAGTTACTTTCAATTTATCAATTTCCAAACAACTTGTATTAAACGACTACGATATTCTTGATGATTGTCTTTTTTTGCAGGATGGAGCTTAAACTGGTTATTTTAATCGACTTGGCGAGCTGCAATATGAATAGTTTGGAGGCTCTTCTAATGACCCCCCAGCGACGGATGTTTTCGAGGCGATGATGCCATCGCAAAACACGAGATACCGATGACTGACGTCGAGAAAATTGACCTTCCGACGAGACAACATCCTTGATAGAGTTACTCTCACATCAATTCAAAGAAAAACAACATAAACCAACAAATACAAAACTAACTAAGTACTAAAACAACTGTTTTCAGAAATAAACTTAATTAACTTAATTTTAACTGTAAATTTACCTCAACCTAATTAATCCTAACAGAATTCTGATAAATCAAAATATCGACTTTATACAATTCTCATAATACGATTAACGACATTTAATTTAATTACCCTAAATTTAACGACATATTTAAGTTAAACCTTACAGGAACGTAGAAACCAGCGGTATTTTTTCATTCATTTGATTTAATTCCGACAGCATAGATTTATACAATTAGCGCCCGCTGCGTGGGAACCACACGGTGGGAACATAATTCACCCCATAGGGGCAACTTTTTCACAAACAATTGGACGTTTTCGCCTTTTTTTCGTGTTGCGTATACAGCAGGAGAGCCAAATAAACGGTCAATGCATGTCCTAAAATACTTGTATCGAACTACTTTAGATTCTATATATAACGACGATACAACAGAGTTAATATAGTTTAATTGGAATTAAATTAAGTGGGATCTGAATGGTATTGTTACACAGAGCTGGTGTGACGAGTGAGATTGAAAACGGATATAGGAAAACTGGCATTTCGATTTCAGTCCGGAAATGGGTTTTCTACCGCCATCGAAATATCACCCACCCGATTCACGCTCGATCACAGATTATGTTTAGCAGTTTATATCAACTAAACTTGATCACTCTTTCCCGTATTCGTGTAAATCACATACGGAATCGATTACTAAGAAGTCGATTATTAAGGAATCGGTCATTTAAGGAATCGATTACTAAGAAGTCGATTATTTAAGGAATCGATTATTTTAGGAATCGATTACACCATCACACTTCTGAAAGTCTGACGGACAACTTTACGGCTTAATGTGAAAATTTTGAAAGTAGCAGCCGAACGCAACGTGTGTGGAATATGCGGTGTGGGAGAACTGAATTCCCAAGGATTTTTTTTTCGTTGGATTGTGCCACTTGAGGGTTTCCGCGTGTGTAATACACACACACGCTTTCGACGGTTTCAAGCACAACCCATATACCTTGCCCGTAGACACAATCAAAGAGCAATTGACCCAAAACCCTGACTGTCATAAAAAAAACCTCTTATCAACAACACACATGTTACATAAGGTATTAATTATCAATTTCTAGTTTAACAAGTTGTAACAAATATGTGAATTTGAGGACAGTACAGGTTTACATACATTTAATCAGATTTTAGATAGATAGATAAATAGTTAATTATTTTATTAACATCCAAATCTAAAGATGAACGTAGTTGAATCGCATGCTACCCTCCAGGCTAACGTATAACGTTGCACCAATTAAATAATCAATTTAACTGTAATATATTTTAACGCGTAATGGAAATTTATTCAAGCTATTTCGTTACAGCTTCAATTGATATTAATGATTCGCGAATGATCAAACGTTGATGAATCAAGTTTTGTTAATTATGACATCATTAAAAATCGACCTATCGATTTCTCAGTCTGTCTGTGTGCCTATCTATGTATTCATCCTGCCTATCCATCGAGCTATCCATCTATCTATCTATCTATCTATCTATCTACCTGTCTATCTATCTGTCTCTATCTATTTTTTTTCTACCTATGTGTCTATTTATCTATCTATCTATCTATCTATCTATCTGTCTATCTAACGATCTATCTGTCTATCAATCTATCTATCTATCCATCCATCCATCGGTCTATCTATCTATCTACCTATCGAACTATCTAACTATGTGTATTCATCTCTAGCTAACTAAATTATTCGTCTGTAGGCGATGTCAAATACGACCTTACATATTAATGTTAATATTATAATTCTAACGAATATAATTCAGCGATCGTAAATAAGAGTTTTATCACTCGACGAGTTCAATCAGCCGGCAAAATTTCGCGGGAAAACTGAACAAAAAAAACGTGTGGGAAAATTCGTTGCAATTTTCTCACTGCCTAAATCATTTTCCTGTCCTTTTTCCTTTTCAGTTTTCGTAATAACCTTACAAATTTAATACATTTATGAAACCTAATAGAATCGAGTTCACATCAAACATCTAAAACTATTCTTATAAGAAAAAGCGCATAATTTATCATAGATTCGTCGAATAAAATCTAGCCAAATTAATCAAAAATAAAAATTTAGTTACACTGAGATTTCAGACATAAAAAGATAATAATCAGATTTTCAAAGTTTAAAGGAAAACAATTGGAAAAGAAACATGACATTGATCCTTTTCAAGTAAACGCGGTCCTCGAAAGATTGACACGGTAGCTCGGAGCAAGGTAACTTTCAAACAATTGTTTGACTTTTATGACGGGGAACGACCGTTTAAGAATGACCTCCAAAAACCAGGCATTGCTACTTTTACCTACTTCGAAAGACAATAATCACCAAAAAAAAAAACGTAAAAATAGAAAATGCAACGGACAGGAAATGACTTAAATTGACGTATCGAAATAGATATAGCAGACGAAGGTTATCCAACACTTACTTTCCCCAGTTTTCAGCAAATTAAAACGAAATTACTGTAAATGTGTTTAATATTAAGATAATTTACCCTTCTTTTAAAAGGACTGTGACTTTTGCGATTCAACTGGGAAGTTGGCTCTAGGGAAGTCGAAAACCCAACCCGATTCAACTCGGTTCCATTCAAAAGCACAGAGCTCTACGTATGGCTAGAAAGATAGATAGATAGACAAATAGCGGAGAAGTAAACAGATAGATAGATGGATATGGACAGATGGATATAGACAGATAGATAGATCAATAGGTCGGTAGATAGGTTGATAGATAGGTGGATTGTTAGACAGATATAGCAGACAGATAGATAATTTGATAGATAAGTAGGTAGGTAGATCGACAGACAAACAGATAGACAGACTGAAATAGATAGATAAGTAGACGGATAGATAGTGTGGTCAGAGAACTAGGTAACTCTAAACAGACAGAGTATAAGGTTTCCTGATCAGCTTAAACCCATATTACTATACGAGTAATGTCGTCACGACCACCAGCCATAAACGCGACACAACACAAAAATCGTGTCGATTAAACAGTCGTTTCTTAACCAAACAAATAAGCATCGATTCTTCCTTAGTGCGCCATGTTAACATCAAGTAAAACCCGTCATTTCATCAACCGAACTGCAAACTGAAAATGACATTAACATGTCAGTGTCGCTACTTTCTCCGTGTTCCGATATTTAAAAAAAAAGAAAACAGTTTCCTGTAGGCGGGGTTAAGCCAAGGGAGCAGTTCTATAATAACTCTAATTGGTAACCTTTTCTACGGGTTTCACTTTTATTGGTCAATCACGCAGAAAGTCGAGATTATTACACGCGTCTTGTCCTCATGACCTCAGCTTAAACCCAATTTGTATTAATTCAGAACCACCGATTACTTCATACGTCAAACTGCAAAAATGGCAACCACACCCAAACTTTAATGCAAAACTGTATAAACCGACTTTTTCCCCCCTAAATATCCTTCAAAAACGATAACTATTCTCGCATTGTGTGTTTGTGTTGACTTGATGAAAACAAATGGTGCCTGGCTTTTCCATTCTATAATCCATTTGACTGATAGAAAACCGGGGGACCCTCCCTTTCCGCAAACTTTCCAAGCCGCCAGAATCCGACAGAATTACAACAAAAACCATCGGGAGCAGAACCAACTTTAAAAAAGAAAATACCAAAATAAAGTCGACCTCGTTAAAGTTTTCACAATTGGCGTTCATAATTGATGGATGAACAACAATAACAGCAGACAAAGTTGTAGTTTACCCGAAACGAATGGCGCCCCGACGAGCAAGTAGACCAGACAGAGCAGCAAACAGTGCAGAAAACTTGTCGACATCGACATTGTCAAGTGTTTGCGTACATAAGACGAGATCGCCGTTGCTATACCAGAGTCCGTTATGACGCGCGTTCGATCTGATTTCGAATGTTTTCTCTTTTCAAACCGATCTCGTGCTGTCCATGGCCCCTATACAAAAACACTACAGTCTTTTCTGTTTATTTCCAAGTTGTTCCTGTTTTGATTTCACTGACACTTTTGCTGGTTTACAAGATTCACAATAAAGACTCAAGTGTAAGAAGGGGTAAACCGCGGTGCGTTCGATCTACTTTTCGAATGTTTACGTTTGGAAAACCGATCGCGTGCTGTCCATCGCCCTCAAACCAAAACAGTCTTTTCTGTTTATTTCCAAAGTCTCAACACACTTTTCCGTTCTTGTTTACTGATACTTGCGAAATATAAAAGATTCACAGTAAAGAAGCAAATACCGGATTCACGACTTCAAATTCAACCGTCGGGTTAACGCAATTGAAGATGCAAAGCAAGAGAGGAGCGCGGAAGACACGTCCGCTCTCGTCGACAGCCGGACAAGTACTGAAGCCCGAAGGTTTCTTCCCACGTACTCTAGGGTGTCTCATTCGCTTTCGACGAAGAACGCACACGCAAGGACACAGGCCACTGACTTGAACGGGTACACAGACCCTTGGCGAACATTTCTTCATTTCCTTTCACGCTTTACTTAATCTCATATATGGAAAAAAAAACGATCCATCGACAGCGCATCCAACTATGAGGATATCCACTACCCACGGAAAGGTTCAAGTTTAATTGATAATATACTCTGTGGTTTCCTTTTTTTTACACAAGTGTGTAATTTAAGATCATCAAGCACATAGATGTAAGCTTAGTACTATTGTAATGGTACTACAAGTGCAAGTACAACCACTCGAACTACTTAAATCTGCGTTGACATCTCTTCTTGCCGGTACTTTAAAAAAGTGTTAATATCACTACATCCCGATTAATTTACACAGTTGCGAACGGAATTTTTTACTCGGATATTAACAACTTCTATATGCGTGGTTATCGCTTCCCCCGCTAGATGGCGTTTTACACATCATACAGAAGAATCCTGCATTTACTGAGTTCATACTGAAACCTGATTTCAGACGGCCCGATATTCCTGAATTTCAACTCGAATTCAGTCTAACCTTTAACGCGTCCAACAACAACAACAAAAAAGCCCTACCACTCGTTGATATTGCGTATCATCACTCGAGATATACACGAACCCCATGGCGCCGGTCAACACTTGAAAAGCACTTTCCCAAGTTCCTGGATCCTTTCTTCGTCCAGTCATCCATTCATTCTGTCAAGATTCGTTATGATATTAAGTACAAGTAGTAATTCGTTTTCAATTATACGAATATAATACCGAGGTTTCTAATTATATACAACTAATTTATGTCTTAAAATTATCTCATTATGTAAAAAAGTGTTGGCCAATAATGACTCGGCACAAAACAAACGCACTGTATTGAATCGTACCGTTTCCCCTTCACAATAAAGTTAACTGGACAAGGTTTTTAAGAAAACTGAAAAAAAAAATTCAGGACGACAGCAACGTTTGCAAAATTGGAAGAAAAAAAAAGGATTTGTCCGCGATACTTTCCAGATGAGGTTGCGTACCGACTTCAATACAGGTACTGGAGATCCCTATGATGGTTTCTTCCCCGATTTCTCTTTTGTGATGACCTTTCTCTCTGAATTTTTTAATTTTTTTTTAATTATGAAATTCACACAGAAAGAATGGGAAAAAAACGGGAGAAAAAAGGACAAATTATCTCCCTCTGGTTGTTTACTAATACGACTGGTTTCGTGTTTTGTTTCATCGAGAAATGAGCGAGAACTGCAGTAACACATCAACAGCCTTTCAATTTGAATTTTTCTCCTTTATTATAAAAAAAAACTGAAAGAGGCTACGGTAGTTTGGGAAACAGAAAACCAGACGTGAACATCTCGACTCGCATCAATTGAGAGACGAGAGAGAAAGAGAGAGGGAAAACGGGGGGAGGAGAGGCTCGATACTGCCG
>JAIQCU010002297.1:0-11931 GCA_022114935.1 Leptestheria dahalacensis
CCTCGTGGGCATCATTTTGGTCGGTGCACGCCCCTGAACTGTACTGGCCATTTCTTCCTACTTTTCTCTAGTCAGAAGACTAGGGAAACCTTTCCATTGGGCGACAAACAAGAATGTAAATCCAGTGCTCGGTTTTCTCCTGACACAGAAGACAAAAGATGCCCACTTCCGGTACTTCTTATTGAAGGCTGCAAGTGCTGAATTTCGGTTTAGTCATCGGGCTTTTTAGTTCCGCTAATCCCGGCGTGCTCGAATTCAGAGCATGATTCTTTCTGCACGGTCAAATGCTGAGGAGCAACTCACCGCATTCCGCTGTCCTTGTTGCTTGCCGCTGGCTTTCGTTTTTTTCTTCCTTCTTCTTCGTCTCTTGTTTTCGTCCGTTTCCCTTAGGGGCCGTCAAAAGTTTTCCTCCTCAGACAACTGTTCAGCACGGGTGCGATGATAAATTGCTCTACATCCTTCGTTCGGACACTACAAGTTAAACTAACTCGTCAACTCGGGTGTTTTTTGTATATTCTACTCAAGGGTGCGAGACTTGACTAGGCAGCGACGACGTTGACTGCACGAAGCCAGACCTGAATTTGGCCGCGGACTGTTGATGTTGCTGGCCTAGCTGAGCGCGGTCGGTGCTGCCTGCCGGCGGAACAGGTAAAAACTGCCGCGGCCGCGTGACTACGTGGGAGTATTTCAACCAATGGCAGAGTGCGGATTCTCTTGTGAAATAAAAAAGAAAAGAAAATCTTCATGCTACCCTTAACCGAATTTGAAATTTTCCCCTGAAAATGGGTTCACCAATAATTCTCGAACATAAATCTCCTGAATGAAATAACACGCGGTACAAAGATGACTAAAAAGACTCCGATGGGCACTGCATTACAGAAATGCATGAACGCGTGAAATGTCCCAGCAAAACGCTGCACAACAAACGATAAGCCAACGGTTCAATGCTGCTGAAGTCACCGGCAACGCCCCGTGGTAATTTTGAATCCGTCAATGCGCCTTTTCGACATGCGGGACCAGAGAAACCCGTTTACAGCGCAAGCCCCCAAAGCGAGGTTCACTGAACCGAACCGTACGACGCAGACCTGCATGAATGGCGACGGGGTCTTACGAAATACCTCTCAGCCAAACCGGTTCTTTCTAAACATGGAGATTCACGACGAAAGTACTTCGTCCAAAGATCTATCGAGTAAGCAGACTAGGCACAGTTTAATGTACGCGATGAACCTTGGGTACACGTGGCGTGACCTTCACCTTGCTATCGTAACATGGCGTATGTTGTACAAACATTTACCAAACTAGAGTAGAACATAGAAGAATACAAGGGATGCAATGCAAAGTTGTTACGTGTACTACCTGTTGGGTTGCAGCGACTTTCAAAGCCACCTTTGGTCTTCCTCTGTCTAATAGCAAGTAGTTCGATCAATCGACACTAGACGGCGCTGTTTTAAAAATTGATTTCCTGACTTTATGACGTGCATTAAAGGTGTTGTAGTCAATACGCCAGTGAGAAAATCACTGATCTGGAATCGGCTGCTCACGATACCTTCACCTCTAATAGACTCGTCTCAAACTTTAAGTAAATTTAACAATAATTTGAAAGCAGCTAAACGAACTGTATTCTACCTTACCACATGGTTATTTGGGTGAAAGCTGCGAACGGTAATTTTCAGATATTCAAACAGATCAGACGTTGGTTATTACAAAAGCACCATCGGATGTATGAACTGTGGCCGGGATCAAATCAAAGCATCGCAGTGATTCTCAGATTCAACGGATGTGGCAGTACCAACGGAAGAAAGTCGTAACGATTCGCTGCGCCCTGAGAGATACATATCCAGTTGCATTAACCGCATGTCAACCAAGCATAGGTTATTAGACAGTCTAAACATCCGACTTTCCCCCCTTCTTTTCAATATGGACAGACATGCTTTAGCAACATCCGGAACGTAGAAATATAGAAAACTTCAGATTTCTCCTCTTCAAGACACTAAACGTTCGTCTTTTAAACGATAAATTATAACGGCAATATACCAGCAACACATTTAGATGTACCACGATCAATATTTAAAAATTATGTAATCATATCGCTGTATTGAGTCCGGAGCAAGAAAAAAAGGTTCTTGCCTGGGAAAAGTTGATTCATTGTTTATCTGCAGCTGTATACAGGCTCTTGAATGTATGTTTCATTTTGACTCAGATAGTTTCAGAACACTGATTCAAATAGATTCAGAACTGTGATAGTTTGGATTTAGTTATCCAGTGACCCGTGTACGTTCGGCGTTACGCTGAGTTTTGGTTTTGGGTCGCGCCTGTCGTGAGAACCTCGGCGGATCATTAGGGCCTCCACTTGTCTTAACGATCCTATAAAAGGCGAATCGAAAGATGGCCACAGGCAATGGGCCATAGGGGTAATTGCCAACACGAAAACTGTGCGCAATATTGGAATCTTGTTCAGATAGATAGGTAGTTCGATAGATAGATTGGTGGACAGCTACGTTAAGATGTATCGATAGATAGTTGGGCAGATAGCCCGATATAAAGAGACGAAGATGGTTAAGACAGGTATATGACCGAACCCATAACGTTATGGGTTATGATTAAGGCAGATTTAAATCTAAAAAGTTACCTGTCATTGTTCTCCTTTCCCTTTGTTCAATGAACAGTAATAGAACGAACGTTTGCTTTTTTCCGTCTCGCTGATTGGCTTTATTGAGCTCCCTCTCAATGGAGACTCTGAATATGCTACATAGCGGTACTATGTGAAGCTTAGGTAATTCTAGGTCGAAAACCCACTATTCTTCGCTTTTCTTGTGTCTGCCTTTTTTCACATCAAACTGTAAGGAAATCTGGCGGGAAGAATATAACAAACCTAAATGAACTGGACATGTAACACAACGTATATGGCGTTTTAAAAAGACATATGTTCGTTAGGAGAAGGTATGTTGTAACCGTTACTTTTACTGTCCTTTTTTATAACAAGAAACTCCTTTGAGAACACCATTGAGGAATAAGTTCTCGACGAGCTTTGAAACCGTTTTCGAAGAAAGGTACTAAAAACTAGGTTGAATTAATGTTGTATTGCCGATTGTCTAGCAGACGACGAAAACGATGAGCATGATGAAGCTTCATTCGAGAATTATAACATTTGAGACGTGCTGCTGGGATGAACAATTACATCTCATTATCCCCGTAATGGATGCTGAATGCAGCGTGTCAAAGTGCAAGGTTGCCATGTCATGCAAAAGTGCGAGTTGCGCCTGAACCCACGGGCTCCTCGTTTCATGTTCCTGAAAACGCACACGGAATTCCGTGTCTTGTTCTATGAATTGTGTTTTTCTGTCGGGACTTTTTTCTTCAAGGTCTGCTTCATATTTAGGAAGGTAATTGAACGTTTACGTGGAAATTTGTAGTCTCTCGCACACGGTCCACCCAGAAGGGGAAAAATTGTTTATACCGAAATTTAAGTGCGAGCAATTTACTCTTGCCTCGTGGGAAAACGCAAATGCACGAGAACAATGACCGCTGGAAAAAAAATTTTCTTCAGAATACCAAAATTTGTTGAAATGTCAGCCTTGCATTCAAACCTACTTAATGTGTGTTATACTTGAATATTGATTTGAATCCAAAGATTGAAATGAATCAGTATTAGAACGAAGACCACGTCAAGTTGTTTTGACCAAGATTCGTGTTGTTTTCCGTTGAGCATTGAATTGTCAAAAATTGGTGTTCACCGCAACGGTCGAAATCCGCAGAGCATCAAGATGATTTGAATTCCTCCTGCAACGGACAATTAGGTATTTCCGTCAATTGTCTGAAGGTCACTTCAAGGAGACGGCCATAACAAACGCACGCCGGAAGAAGAAACAAGGTAAATGTGTCTTTTGTTTTCATCTTTTTTACGTAATTGCACCATGATGATGGACAGTATTTCACATAAACAAATTTCGTGTATTTTACTTTCAGAAAGGCGTCAACATCACAGAGAGAATATAGGGAGGGATGAAAAAAACGCAACAGGGCGAAGCAGAAAGCAAGGGGGCATCATTTCAATCAAGTAATTGAACCGTTGCAAATGCATTGAAGGTGACTTTCCTGGGATCGCAGCAGGGGCTGCTCTTACCGTCTTCTGTCTTATTTCCGCTCTTCTTCTTTTTCTGTCTCACCGAGTTACCCAGCGCTACGACGCTGCACTCCAGACTGGACGGCCCATTGTTGTAATGACTGCTCCTTCTCGCCCGACCGTCTTCCCGCGTTTTGCTTTTGACCGGCTGCAGCGAGGGAGGCAGCGAAGCAAGCGGGTACTGCTGCGGCGTCGGTGGAAGCAGGCGCCTCCTGGCGGGGCTTTGGCTTCTCGAGCGCCAGCGTTTCGCATCCTCCAGCAGGTTGTGATTAGCAGGGTACAAGTACATGAACTGCTTGGAGAGGTATTGGTTGCTATTGTTGTTGGTATCGGAGCCATCGTGGGGCCACCACTGTCTCATGGCTGACAATGGCAAACCCAATGCAGGGGCATAGGCCACCTGCGCGGGTAACCCAACTCTTCCAGTCACGAAAATCGGGTGCGGTTGCATCAGGGGAACCACGTAGTTGGCGCCCAGCATGAAATGCGGCTCTTTCGGGTAACTGCTCGTGCTGGCATCTGCTCCACTTTTGGTCGGTACTAGAAACGTGTTCCCACTGTTCTCATTAGAGTCTTGCTGATTGGTTTGAATCGGTTGAGGAGGAGGCTGCGACGGGGCCCTCTGCTTAGCATTGCTCCTGGAATACGTTCGGAGAAGAGATCGACCGCGCTCTTTTCTCGAAGTCACCTCTTGCTCCTTGGACGTTGAATCCGTGACGAATCGAAGGAGAAAAGAGAACGCCTTCGACTTGTCACGTCCGCGTTTATTGGTGGTCGCCGAGTGCGTTTCCTGCTCGATTTGCCTGATTGGATCGTCGTGATTAGTCGTCTTCTTGTCGCTGGCTTCGACTGCTTTCAGCGAAGTCACTAGGCCCTGACTTGAATCTTTGTCTTCCGGTGTAATAGCTGCGGGCAGAGTTCGATTCTCGCTGTGTTTGTTCCTTGTAGTTCTCTTGGCCCCATCCTCGGTTAATCGCTTGGCATCGAGTCGTAACTCATCATCGCATCCGTCAAACATCGATTTCACCTTTGAGCTATTGCTTGCCTCGGTGTCGGTTGCTTTACATGACCTGAGTTGAGCAGTTCTCGATGGTGACGCAGTTTCCGTGCCAGAGTTCCTCACACTGGATTTTCTCGAAGTCACCATTGCTGTTCTCGAAGAGTTCTCGGGAGTCTGAAGTTTGAGCAAAGGTCCTTCGGCACCGGTGTCGGAAGTAGTCTTCCGCAGGTGCACTTTGGACCGCTCGTTGGTATCTCTGGTGCTATTGGATATTGCTAAATGCGTTATTCCATTCTCGTCCATGTGGTGGACGAGGTTCCAGGAGAGTGGACGTTCCAGGCGCTTGGCTACTGAAACGGTTTCAGTTTCTTCTATATATTTCATGGAAGATTGACGCTGTGTATCGATGGAAGTCTGTGGGACGCCTACACTGCACGCGTGAGCTGCGCTTAATGATTCGCATCTGCCATAATTAACATTGCGTGCTTTCAGGTCGATTTCGGACCGTTTGTAGTCCTTTGACTTCTTGTTGGTAGCATTCCTCGTGAATTTTCTCGACACGTTGACAAGGATGCGTGCTGACTCTTCACTGCTACACTCCAGAGCTATCAGTTCAACGCTCTCTAGCTTTTGCAGAGAACACAGCGTGAAGAGAACGACGCGCGTGAATCCCACAGCTATTTGACAAGACAGAATATTCACTATAGGGGCACGAGTTAGGAAATCGCTACTCGAGCAGCCAACATCGATCTCCTCAGTGTCCGAAGCACTGCTATTAGCTCCACTACTACTACTACTGTTCAGTCCTTGGAGAAACTTGGCATTCCGCTCTGAATGATCGCTGTCAGATTCAAACCCCTCGTCCTTCTTTGGCGAGTAGATAGCTAGACCGGACTTTTCGCTGAATCTCACTGTACACCAAGTTTCGTTAGTTGCAACCGACAGTTTGGTATACTGACTTTGCAGTTCCTTAAGGAACTTGCTGGTACTTTTCTCAACACTGAGGTTCGACTGGAGGCACTGCTTGTAAAGAAAGCGAACTTTGCAACGAAACTCTAGGGACTCCATGGTGGACACACCGCGTGGAAGACCTACAGGGAGAGGAGACCCATCGGGCATGAATTCTCGCCGAGTACTGAATGAAAAGACGTGCGCACTGGGAGCATTTTTACACTCAGCTATAACCGGAGGCTTTTGCCGACAACTTGGAACTCATCGCAGCTGACGCTCACGGCCATGGAGAAAATGGACTACTAGGGCGCTTGGCTTCAGTTCAGTTTTTTGACACAAGAAAGAAATTGATCATTTTTGTGGTTGTCTGAGAAGATATTCAAGTGCTCGTTGGTTTCTGTTGGTCTTCTTGACTTGGCGTAAACCTCAGAATCTTCTCTTGTACAACAGGAGGTGCAAGGAGACCTAGTTCTTTCATCTAGATTAAAGATTATTGCCATAAGATAAGGGCTAAATTAGGCGTTAGTTGTAATTGCAACTTGATTGCAACAACAGCTTGAAAGCATGAAATATTTCATAAACTAATTTTGTGATTTTGTATTACTAAAACTCGACATGATGTTGTGATCTAGAACGATGTGCCAATCGTTTCAAAGGGTTCTAATGCCAGTCCAACTTCCTTTTCCACTGTTGTGATTTATTGAAGGGGACTTCCTGTGTGTTTACGCTCGTGACATGTATCGGGAGAAGCGGCGCACACAACCTGGAAAAAGTGCAGTTTCTTTTCGTCCGTATGGCGTTTGCAATCGTAACCCAGTTCCCCGTTGAACTACATCGAAAACGACGTAACTTCTTGACAAACCAAACCATATAACTTCTTATCAAAATACTTGCATCATCGTTATAGTGTAGGCTTGATTATGAAATCTCGTAAATTACTGAATTTGTAATACGTGTATATCTTAGCGAACGGGGTAGATCTCTTTTACTTGGGAAAACTGTGGTTGTTTGGTATTCAAGCTGCAAGAGAAAGTAGGGTATAGAGCTAATTAACCGTAATTACCCGGAATACCTATTCCAAATCCAAACCTTTCCCAAGAACAAACTTAAATTAATCCAAATCTAATTGTATTGTACAGGTTATATGTGACAGAAATTGATGAAGGAAACTATTTTATTCAAATAGATGAATCAGAGTAATACATCACGTTGTGCTGGACTGTACATCGGGCTATGTATTAATCACGGGGATAATTACAATGCGTTGGCCAACTCAAATGAGGCCGAAGCATATTACAGACAAGTGATACAGCGAAATTCTGGAAACGGAACAGTTCCACCGACTCTCCTCCTAGCCCGTGTTCACAATGTTCGAGTTTAAATCATTCATCAAAATCAGTAATAAATCATGTGTCGCACGCTGTGTTACATGGCAAACACGCAAACATATTTGTTTTCATAAATATGGAGGACTCATCTTCTCTTAATGTGCGGGTCTGTAGATTTGTATTTACAGATCATGAAAAGTACAATCGTGTTTTAAATAAAGTTTGCTTCAGGCTACATTTTATTAATTTACTGTATTTTCCTGTTTTGGTTTTCATACTAATGATTTATGCATAATTAATAAGAATTTATCAAGTTGAAACAGATGCTATTTGAATCGATGAATTGTTATTAATCGCATGCCTGTATCGTTTAACAAATCGCTGAGTATATCGATACTTAAGAATCCACAACAAGTACACGTCAGCTGAAACCTGTCGGGGCCCGGCTCTTGTAAACCGACAAGCATCTGGTGTAGGAAAACTTAGAAATAAAAGATGCTGCCAAAATTTATCTTTCACGTATTCCTTATATTCTCCGTGGCCTCTTGTGCCCGTGCCTACTTTGTTACCATAGACGCCCACGCTGAAGAGTGTTTCTTCGACAAAGTAGCCGTGGGAACGAAGATGAGTAAGTGCTTTATCTACCAGATAACTATAATCAAATTGGCTGATCTACTCTCATTAACTTGATCTGTGCTTTCCAGGTCTGACATTTGAAGTAGCAGAAGGAGGTTTTCTTGACATTGATTTCAAGATCACGGGCCCTAACGGCGCGGTTATCGAGCAAGGCGAACGTGTCAGCAACGGAAAGTATACGTTTGCTGCCGGTGTGGAGGGAGTCTATACATACTGCTTTTCCAACAAAATGTCTACAATGACGCCCAAGATTGTCCTCTTTTCCATGGATATCGAGGAGCCGTCATCCGCTAACAGTCAAAACCTGGCTGCAGCGGGAAATGGTAATTACGGCGAGCACGTAGTTAAGAACCCCGTTAACACCAGTACTTACCACAGGCACCGATCATAGCAAACTCGAAGACATGATCAAGGAACTCTCGTCAGCTTTGCGTTCAGTCAAACACGAGCAGGATTACATGGCGGTGCGGGAGCGCGTCCACCGCGGCATCAACGAGAACACCAACTCCCGCGTCGTGATGTGGTCGTTCTTCGAGGCCTTCGTTTTAGTCGCCATGACTGCGGGTCAAATTTATTACCTGAAGCGTTTCTTTGAAGTGCGAAGAGTTGTGTGAATCTCAGAAAACATCTTACTTTTCATTAAAAACTTTAATTGAAAAATACACCATAACTACATTGTTTTACTGTATTGCTGTAAACCTCATAACCAGAACAATGTACACAGAAATGTGAGAGGAGGAGGAAAAAAAACAACCTTGTTTCATGTAAAATTCAAAATTCTACCAAACCGACTACAGAGAATGTCGTTTTCGACAAAAGCCATCAAGAGTTGCTGCTGATTCGGGAGACAGCTAAAGAAATGATACACCTTGCTGGTTTTTCTGAGTTTCGTATGCACACCAAAGGGGAAACGGGAGGGTAATGCAAATCTATACGATTCTTATCCTCTAGTAAGCGTGGTTTTTAACGAAGAGGTCGTGTTCAGCTGCAGCACCGACGCAGGTTCCTGCAACATACTTTCCAAGGGACGCTTCTCCGTCGGCCTTTTCGGAAATAGAAAATTACCAGTTAAAACAGGAAACGAGCATAATCGCTCCCGAAAAAACTCCATGCTGAGGTGTAGGTTAAAAACGAGTAGGGAAAAGCATGCGATCGAGCACAACTGCAAAAAAGGCTTTGTCGAATTCCGAGCGGAATAATGGAAGAAGGGTAAAAAGGCAAAAAAAAACTGTTGGAATAATGCAGGACTGCTGCGTGTTTTTCTCTAATAGGCATGCTGCTTGACGTAGAGGGAGGCGTTTGCTGCGAAACTAGGAATTGAGCCGGCTTCGTATCGGCCTTGGCAAGCCAAACCATTAGCCTGTAGTTCGTAAACGGGCAACAAAAATTAAGATTTATAACACAAAAGAAACTAAAATACGATGCAAGTTAATTCATGACACATAAAAGATGATATAAGGGTTAATATCAACTCAAGTACCTTGGCACGCTTCAGAAGTTCATCCTGACCAGCCTTGACGTTCTCGGGTTTGCCTCCCCAGGCGCGGAGGACGGAGGCCTAGAAACAGTATTTTTTTCACATTTCAAATTTATCACTATTTTCTTTAACTTAAATATTGAACATCAAACAATACCGAGTCAACATTAGCAATATTCAATCTCAATCCTATCGGTTATATCGTCACGAGGAACGGTAGAACTCACCTGAAGGGCACGGCCGTAGCTGAAGGTCAAAGCCCACGGTTTGCGACCAGGAACCTGGTTGATGGCGTTCAGGTGGACAGAGGCCTCTTCCTCGGATTGACCACCAGAGAGGAAGGTCACACCTAAGAAACAACCAGCATTTAAACAACAACCCTAGATTTTCTGACTAATTCGACTGAATTACCGGCAACTGCAGGGGGTACAGTCCTTTGCAAAGCAGTAACGGTAGCACGGGCAACCTCTTCGGGTGTGTACTTGGTCTTGCAGCTCTGACCGGCCGTAACCATGTTGGGCTTGAGCAGAGTTCCCTCCAAGAAGACGTGGTGGTCGTTCAAAGCTTTGTACACAGCGGCCAAGACGGTTTCGGTAACCTTCTGAGCACGGTCCAGATCGTGGTCACCATCAGGAAGAACCTACATAATCAACAGTGCCATGTTAAATCAATTCTGCATCGATATTTGAACTAGGGAGTTTGGTACATTCTAGAATGGGGTAAAGTTAATGGCTTATTACATCCACACTTTTACAGATGTAGCAGCCAAAAAAATAGGGAGTGTATAAATACTAGGATATAGTATACTCAGTAAGTTTCGCTCAGATCAGCTCGTTAGTTTTACCAAAATAAAATCCTAATATAAGGAACAGTAATTCGTAGCCACTGAGGCTTTTGCTCGGAAAGTGTACCTCGGGCTCGACAATAGGAACAAGTCCATTAGTCTGGCAAATGGAGGCATAGCGAGCCAAGACGTTGGCGTTCTCCAGGATGGCCTGGTAGGAAGGTGTGTTCTTGCCGATCTTCAAGACGCATCGCCACTTGGCGAACTGGCAGCCGTCCTTCTTGTACTGTGCGCAGCGCTTGTCCATATCGTCCAGACCTGTTCATTATGGTCAGAGGTACAAAAGTTTGGTCAAAAGTTACAGAGTTTGATTCAAAGTCCAAACAAAGTTAGAAAAGATGAAACAGGTCAAACCTTGAGTGGTGCACTCGTCCTCAGAGCCGAAAAGGTTGACAACACCCTTGTCGACCTTGATACCGGGCAGGATTCCGCGGCGCTTCAAGATGTCGACGAAGGGAGTTCCATCGGCAGCCTTCTGGTAGAGGGTCTCGTGGAAGAGAATCACTCCAGAGATGTTCTCGTTGAGGGCGTCGGGAGCGGTGAACAGCAGCTGTTGACATGTAAGGACATTAGTATTGATAACAAGGAAAGGCTTCTTTTCCAACATGTCAAGTTATCGTTCTAACATTATTAAGAAATAAATATCCATGTAACTTAGTATTGTATTTATTAATCTTTATATTACGTAACATACGCAGCTTGTTTGATTTTATAGAAACCTTGATAGCCCTTTTTAGATTAGACGCACCTCTCTGTACTGGCGACGGAGGTCTTCGGTGTTCTCAACTCCGATATCGGACAAACGTTTGCCCATGGTGGCAGTCGACTCATCGGCAGCCAAGATTCCCTTGCCGGGGGCGACGATAGCGTTAGCGATCGAGCGAAGCTCTTCCTGCAGCTCAGGGGGTGGATAGTTGAAGTAGGTAGTCATTTTCTATCAATGAGAACAAAACCACAAAATGGCGTTATTATCAACATTGCAACTCATTCGTCATTGCATTCTCCTATCAAGACTTCCTTTTTTTACTGGGAATTGTATTGGACAAGTGTCAATAGTTATAGGAAGTCGCAGATCACGTGATACGATTGACATTTTCTCCTTCAAACATGAAGAAAGGGGTGCAGGGTTCTATTTTCGTAGCCCCAGCGACCACGCCAGGGTCAACCAAGGTCGTCCACCGAAAGTCGGCAAACAAGTCAATACCTTCAGCGCTTGATTCCTGGTATTTGTCTTGAGATTTCAAACCAAATAAGCTACTTTTCAACGAAATCTGCTCAAAAACCGTACTGAACAGGACTCGTAGAACTCGAAATTCAAATCGCGGGAACCTAGTGCTTTCGTTGTAATTTAGAATTCTGTAGACTTGCATCTTACCCAATGAAACGGGCGGTATGAAATCGAGGTTTATCTGTTTTTCTCTTAAATCAGCTATTTTCAAAAGATAAAGTGACACGAAGTAAACAGAAAATCAATACGAGGACGGCTATGAAGTGCGCAAGCGCGGTGACGGGCACTGCACAGCGAAGGTCACCTTGACTTTTGCATCACTAACTCCAAATCTGATGCAATAC
>JAIQCU010002298.1:0-11818 GCA_022114935.1 Leptestheria dahalacensis
GCTTTGTGATAAATGTCCTCTGGCTCCCCCCGTCCAATAAACAACGGACTTTCCTTCTCCCGTTCTTACTTTATACCCAAACGGAAGCCGTCTGAAGGAGTACATTGGAGACGTTAGCACCTTGCACGCTGTTCTGAGCCACCAATGGGACCGACTCATTTCCATTAACGACCCCGGTGACAGCAGCCTGTGCCCTTTGCCCCCCGCAGATTAACACGCTGTGACGCTGCTGACACTGGGAGCACCGATTATTGCGCGCAGTGCAGTTCATCGCTAAGTGTTTCCGACCGAGACAAATGAAACAGCGACCTTGTCTTTTCAAGGACGCTCTCCTTCCTTCGATGTTCTTGGGACATTTATTCGAAACGTGTTCCGTTGTCTCGCAGAAGATACACGACGGCGAACTTTCCGAAGAGACCAAGGCAGCAGCCGTCGAGTAGCCACGACTTGGTTCCGCTCTCCGCTCCTCATTCGTTCCAGTCGAGTTGCTCATAGCAATCAAGGACCTTTCGCGCGCTTTTAATTAAACGGAGATGAACTCTAGGAGCGTCCGAAGGGAGGGAACGCTTCCTTCTAGATGTTGCCTAGCCCACTGCAAGTTGATTTTGACCGGCAGAAGACCCAAGGTGAAAGGAACCAAAACCGTAGAGAAGGTTTCTTCCGCCCGATTAAGTTTGTTTAACGCGCGAACATGGAATTCTAGAGACTCGTATAGTCGCCTCAAGCCTAACACATCTCCCCCCATGACCGGCTTCATTTGCAGAAGTTGAGAAACATGCTGGCTAACCAAAGCATCCGATCGACCATACTTGTCCTTCAAAAGTTTCACCGCTATATCATAATTCTCGTCCGTAATGGATATACCCCGAATGGTATTCAGCGCCTCCGCTTCCAGCAGCGATTTCAAGTAAGTGAACTTGTCCGACCTGGTTAAGTCGTCTGTTCCACTATTAGCAGTACCTTCTCGGTTGAGGGATCCCTGGTTGGACCCGGTGTCACAATCGACAGCTGCGGATTCCACGGCAAACAGCCTTTCCTCAGCGGCGAAGCGAACTCCCAACAGAAAGTCCATAAATTCGCCTGTCTCTGCAATATGAGTCTCCACCTCATCATCAGGCAGAGACTCAAGAAGTTGATCACTAACCTTTCGTTAGAGCCATTCCCTTTCAGGTAGCCCTCCCAGAAGGAATCGAAGGCGTGGCGCTTCTGGTCCCGGTTTGTCCAATTCTTCCCGGATGGAACTGACGACTCGCATGCTGTCAGTTCGGCAACCCGTCAATTCTTTGCGCAAACGTCTCACTATTCTGCTTGCTTCTTCCGACATCTCAAATTCGAGGGATTTCAAATTCACACTCACCAATGCACAAGTCCAACTTCGAAAGTTTTCGTCAACTGCTCTTAAAGTCACTAGTTAACGGATCCGGCTCGGAGGACCATATACAAACTCGTCAAAAGCAAGAGTCGAGACTGTTTAGAAGAAACAAAAAGGTTTGTATTGATTAGCAGAGATGTTCGTTAGGGGGTTGCCCTGGTAAGACTGCCCTCGTTTCTCACACTCTCAAGCATATATTCACTTTCATGCACAAACACAAAAAAAGGGACACTTAACAGCCGCCAATATCGTCGCTCCGGTCTTCTTACGTGTGGGTCATCTATCTGGTCCAGCTGTTGGGTCATAAAGTGCATGGATGGTCATCTGTGCCAAACAGTGGAGGCTGAGCGACAGTTTCCAGACCCCCCACAGCTTGGAATCGACAAAAGTTGACCTCTTCAGTCCAAGAGGCGACTGGGTAATTTCACCAGCCGACCCCTCCTGGTTCTTTGGGTCTCTCGAGTTTCTTCAAAGGACAAGGGCCAAGGGATTTTGGCCAAAGTGCTCTTAGTGCACGGTAAGAAAGCATAAACTTTGATTATATTTATAAAAATCTTTCATTGTATGTTAGTTTACAGTACTTGTTTATTATATATTGAATTACTATAAATAGAACCTTTGTGCTAAACAGAGACGAAGGCTCGCCTAAGCGAAGTGGAGCGAGACATGGAGGCTGGCAACCTGAGCCTAGAGGACTTCATGCTAATGCGCGAGTCTAACTGTAGCTCAAATAAAAACGTGAAAAGGAAAATTGGAAGCCGCGAAAGCTGCAGGACGATGACGGGCCGCAGGGAGCCAGCTGTGAGGAGAGACAATCAGCACTTGTCGCCAAACGGAGAAAGAAAACCTTCGCTTCTAAATCCAGAGAAAAAAACCTGTCAGTGTTCACGGTAACTGCTAGAGTCATTCCACTACATATTTACAGTACACTAATATGTTGTTTTGCATACGGTTGTTCAGGCTCTCGCTGCTTCGCTCCAATCCACTAGTGCAGAAGAGGCCACGACTACCACTACTACCACTACCCAAAACGTTGCAACAGAGACACCAGTGAGCCAATAATGATGCACTGAAAAGTGGCAATATGCTCTCTTCTAGATTTTAACATGTTCATTTTAATGTAGGTGTCCGAAATGCACAGGGACGACGGTGAGCAGAGAATTGCAACTTCCTCCGCAACTCCAGTTCCGGCAAATCCCAACGCCGATGCAGTTGATTTATCGGTAGGTGTACTTGATTTTAAATTACCCGCCAACACCAGGACGTCGTTGCAACCATTAGTTATATTTATGGTGTCATAGGTAACTGATGACTCTGTAGACCGTGGTCAAGGGCCTGATTCGAACGACAGCGTCACCGAAACGCCCCCTGCAAGGAAGCAGAGAAGAACCGAGCAACTTGAACGGATGGAGAAAGGAATCCGCAAAAATCGGAAGCTTTTGCTGGAGATCTCAGAGAAAGTGGATCGATTAACGGTAGACAATTCAATCCTTTTCCAGATATTGAAGAAGTTTTGCAAGCAAAACACCAGATCCTAACACATTACCAACTCATAGGCGATGATGCGCAGTGGATCCTTAATAAACAGGCAACGAACCGTACTTTGATTTCCACGCCCTCTACAAGCATCTCGACCGAAGAACGAGGCGAGGAAGACAAAGGTAACAGTGGCGACGAGGTGCTGGACGAAAACGTCCCTGATCCGGTAATCACTAGCATTATACGGTTGCTGCCAAATGTTTAATTTTTCCCCGTTCTGACAGTTTCCTTTTGAACCGGACATGACGAAACTTGACGAACTGGCTGCGAAAGCCCAGAAAAGTACTCCGGGAAAATTCGCCGCGGAAATTTTGACAGGGCTGTTTCCACCCTGCTACCAGGAAACGCACTCGTTGTCTGGTATAAACCGAAATACATGCCAAAATGGGGTCAAACGCTACCCAATGGATCCCGAGGTGGTCGACGGAATTATCAGTAACTAAAGATACCTCTGAAGACCAAAGCATAGAAATGATGACATAAGTTCTTCTCTTCCAGAATGTATGCAGAGCAATCTTCCTGGATTCAGTGGGCCCAGCCAGGTTGGCGTGCTGCGACAGGCCATTCGCCAGAAACTAAATAATTCACGTCCAAAGCAGCGTTAACTTTGTTTGGTTCGATTTTTGTTTACTTTTCTTATTCCTCCTAGAATCTCAATTGTATGCTTCAGTTTTTCCCCAATGTTTATCATGAATACAATAGTGGAAAATAGTATCTCCGAATGCTTGCTCAGTAGAGTTTGACAAGAGTATCGAATACCAATGATCACAGTTCGACTAGAGTTGAACTAGAGTCCCCACTAGAGTCCCAGTTACGAATGATTATAGTTGAACTATGGTTAAACTTAAGTCGGATTCTAGTCAGTTACAATCATAACTATACTTGGACTGTAGTTTAACTATGGTCTCATCAGAGTATAACTATAGTTCAACTGTAGTCTAACTAGTGTTTAACTATAGTTCAACTACAGTTTTGTCCTATCACTACTATAGTCTAAACAAGAGTTCAGTATAGTCTAACTAGAGTTCAAGTATAGTTTCAACTATAGTTTTTGTTTTATTCCTACTATAGTTCAACTAAAGTTCGACTATCGTCTGACTAGAGTTCAACTAGAATCTAACTAGGGTTCAAACTAGATAAATATCTATAAGCCAACCATAGTCCAACTCTAGTTGTACTATAGTTTGACCCCAGTAGGATCGGTCCGAAAAAACTATAGTTGGAACTAGAGTTGGCCTAAACTATAGTTGGACTAAATTTTTTTTTTACCTGGGAGGAAGTCTATCTTCCACGCCTTTGGCGGAATGCAGCGGCGAACCAAGTATACTAGGTTCCTTACAGTGCTTCATTGAAACCAGCATTCATGAGAACATGTTTACAGCGGAGGAAATGAACAGCGGCCAATTCCTTGAGATTGCACCAAATTCTTCTGTTTCACTTGAACCAAGTTCCTCAGGCCCACCCTCACGCGAAGGTACGAGGTTGTCGAAGATATCGTTCGTTACTGCAGGTTCTTGAATTTATGCGTGTATTATGGGTGCTACAGCTGTACCCGTGTTGGCAAGTTCTCAGACGATAGCTTCTACCAGTTCACAGAAGCGAAGATTGTCTCAGGATCACCGCTGGACAGTTACAAAACTACGTACAACCATTCGGCAGCTGAAAAAGAAGCTTCATCGCAAAGCAGTCATGTGAGACCTGCTAAAGAAGAAGTTACGGGAGAAGAAAGAGCTGCGCAGGAAGGCAGCGCAGAAAAAACTGACAACCCTTCTGAAGGAGCTTCTTCCTGAAGGAGAAGGCAGAGATTTTATTCTGCCAACTACTCGGATACGGAGGGCTTCCAAAATTTTCTTTTTAGTCTTCTCGCCAAAAAGGTTCAACGACTAAAAAGCAAGAGGGCAAAATTGTGTCTCTTTGCTTTGACGACATAAGCCTTAACCCTAATCTCCAGTACTCGAGGACTGAGGACTAAATTCTTGGCCAGTGTACAATGCCAAGAAAAGTCTTGGCGAGTTAAGAGTCAGTTGCTTACAAGGCTACCATGTCCATGGTAAGAAGCATTTTCGGTAGATGGTGGTATCCTGTTGCCGCAATTCTTCGGCAACGGAACTGGGACTGGCCTTCAGCTTAAGACAAGGATTACCGACTGTTCAAAGTGTTTGTTTGCAGCTGGTCTAGATGCGAAAGTGGCCGTTGGAGACCAGGGCGGCGGCTTCATGCGAGCATCAAAACTTCTTGGAGCAACGGCAAACAAACCATACTTTCTTGTCGAAGAGAGAAAGGTGTATGCGATGTTTGACATTCCCCATTTGTTAAAAAGTGTTCAAAATAATCTCATATCCCACGACTTCAAAGTAGGAGACACAACTGTGAAATGAAGATTCTTACGACAGGCCGTTTTGGATGACCAGAAGCGTTCACTGCGTCTTTTCCCGAGAGTAGGAGCACTTTGCATCCAGCTAAATAATGCCAAAAAATGCGCGTTAAGCTTGCGTGCAGAATATTCAGCAGAACGACGATGAAAGGATTGAAGTTCCTTGTTTCAACTAGAAACCTCTCGTCGGAAGCTACTTTCACGGCAGATTTTCTTCTCTTCATGAAGAAACTGTTCGACGTTTGCAGCGCAAGAAATCTGAAAGACAAGACAATTCTACGACGTCCGCTTCGGAGCCAATCTCAGAAACAGCTAGATATCTTGGCAGAGGGCCGGCAAAGTTTTGGACATTTAAGAGCTGTTTCCCTACCTACTGGTGCTTATGTCACTAGCAGCATTCGTTGCTGGCTGCAAAGCTTAGTATGTTTACAGGGTCTGCACAAGGACCTCTCCCATGATCCAGAAATTACATTTCTCTGTACCAGAAATATTACTCAAGATTTTCTGGAAAACTTTTTCGGGACCTTAAGACGAGGAGAGGGATTGTGTGATAATCCAACTCCGGCAGCTTTTCAGGACCTCTGCCGGCAAACGCTGGCTTCAAGTTTGATTAAACCTGCCAGTACTGAAAACTGCGAGGTGGACGACAGCGACAATGTGTTTGACTTATCCGGAATTACAATCTTACTACCAGCGGCAGTACCACGGATTCGTCTAGTAAGAACTTCATCGACCTTTTTGATCCAGTGCCGGCTGATAATTACGCGAATGAAGCCGGAGAAAATTCAGTGGAAGTTGGCGAAATGAACGTCGCGTACTACGTGCCTCGATACACGGTGCGTCACATGCACTCTATGCGAAATAATTCTGATGGATTTCTCCGAGACGATGCAGAGCAACAGCCAGCTGTACACTTTCCATCGGGCGTTTGACAATCAAACTAACGAACTGGGCAATATAACCATGCCCAGTGAGGGCTTCATCAACTGGTTCAAGGAATCGGACGCCGAATTTCGGGCGAATTTCTTACGTTTTTCATCGAGAGCCCAGATCGGTGAGAATTTATGTGCCCTTTTGAAAAACGTTACCTTACACGTGGTGGGCGCCGATTTTGCTCTTGACCTTCTCCAAAAATTCTTTGTTCAAATGCGTTTGTTTTATTCTTGTAAATTTACCAATGAAAAAACCTGTCTTTAGTTGAAGGACGCAAGTCAGAAACGTAAGAAGAAAAAACTGCTGAAAATACAATAATTAATGGGAATAGCAAGGTTCCCAACCTCAGTATCATGACGAGATAAACTTCATTTGTCTTTTAACTTTTTATAACACTTTAAAAGTTGTCTAAAGCATTCGTTAGTAATATGTCCTGTACGGAAAGCGAGATGTACAAGTTGCGCACTCCTTTTTTACCAGTAGGTCGCTGTATGTCGCGCATTACCACCTATATTCAGAACCCACTACCACCTAAACGACACAAATAAGGCACACTTGTTTTACACGGTTAGTAGACTGATTATTTTTTCATCCGATAGCGTAAATTTGAAAGTGTTAGGTTAAGCGAGACGGAAGTTACAAGCCTACAAAATTGAGAGTATAGATTAATTTTATCTCATGGATTACAAAGTTGAGTCCACTCGTTCAAGGTAATACAATTAGTATTTTGCACCAGCTAACCAAATTTGCATGACTTTCTGCTGTGAGACGCAAATTTCCTACCCATTTAAAGTTTTCGTCGTGGGAGAACTGTGACTGCGCGACTTGTAGTGTCGTATCTGGGGCATAGAGGGCGCTGAGCAAAGCGGCCGGGTATTTTCCCTAACTTTCATTACTTGTTTCTTCTCTATATTGTGGGTGACTGCCACGTAACTAACTTGGTAGAGCTGCAAAAAAAACTCAACAGGGTACGTTTAACAAACGAGAAGAAAAGAATCAAATGAAATGGGGTGGAAGCTGGAGAAATGAAAAATAGTTTACTTCACAAATAGTACTATTTCTAATTATTAACAAAGTTTTCCTTAATTTCCCGGTTCCACTTGTAAATCTGCGTGGGATTGATGGGATATCGTATTAGTTGTATAAGAAATATTGAGGGACCATCGGTACCGTGTTTTTTCTAAGTGGCGCAGGAAGATTCTCTCATCCTCGGCACCCCAAGTCAGCAGACCAGTCTCCTTAAGCTGCTCCCTAGAAAGCTCCAAGCGGAGAGACCTGAAGAATTTCGGCCCATTTCGCTCCTTTGCACCGACTATAAAATTATTACTCAAGTTATAGCGCACCAGATCAAACGAATCCTAGCGGAGCTCATCGGCTCTGGTCAGGTCGGTGGTGTCCCCAAGAGAGAGGTCGGTGCGAGTCTAATCTTCTTGTTCCGCGATCTGCTGCAATTTGCGAAAGATCGTAACAGTCCGCTGGCATTTGGCAGCTTCGATTTGGAGAAAGCATACGACAATGTCAGCAGGGATTTCCTCTGGGCAGTCCTTGACCACTGCGGATATCCACCCGTATATGTCCAGACCCTCCAAGGGTTTTACTCGAGGGCGCAGGCGACGATTTACTGCAATGGTATTCTATCCTCGCGAATTATTGTAGCAGATTCGCTTCGACAAGGCTGTCCGCTCTCCGTGCACTCTCCGTTCTCTTCTTGGAACCGCTACTGCGCCGCCTGGAACGGAAATTGAAAGGACTTTCACCGTGGAAGCAACTCTCCTGGGAGGTCAACGCTATATAACCATAAGCATCGCAAATCCCAATGGGATATGCAGTGCTTGAGGGATGGGTATTGACCTGCAAGTTGTATTCCGCGAGTTTGTTGTCCGAAATACTGAAGGAAGGAATATGTTTGGACTAAATTGATTGCGTATGTGTGCCATTTTACTGTATCTATGACATTACAATGCAATATAAGCTACTTTGTTGCTGTTAATTATTTCGCCATATACCCACAGAGGGCTTGCCACCCCTACTCAAAAGTACTTCCGACGCCGCTGCCTGAAGGTCACTTACCGGGCGATGGTTGATGATGTGACGGTCATAACTTCATCAGTAGAGGACTTGCTGACGGCCGTTCGGCGCCAAATTAAATCTAGACAAGTCAACGATCCTGGGTGGTGGAACTTGGGAGGGAAGAGTCGATTGGGATATTCCCCGAATCCACTCTGCTACAACGTCCGTTCTACTAGGCATTGAAGTCCACCCGTCCATCGAAAGAGCAGCAGTTGGTATTAGGCGCTTACTACGAAGGAGGGTGGTCGGCCTGGTTCGAGAGAACCGGTGTCGCACCCTCACTGTCCACCAACGAGTGCGTTTCTTCAAGGAGCGGATTTTGCCGACCATTTTGTACTACGCCAGAGTTTTCCCTGACCGGCAAAATGGTCAGATGAAACCGAGGCCCAAGTTCAGGAATTTCATATGGATTTCATTTTTACATCTACCCTCCAAGTTGTCTGAGGTTTTTTTTAAGCTACAGTACAATACCCTGGTGGCATCCTCATGTACTCCGGAAAGGAGACTCTTGCGGCACTGGCCGTCTTTCCCGGTCCACTCGGTCCTCCCAGCTATCTATTCCGGAAACCGGTTCCCTAAAAACATCTTTCTGCCAGCGCACTTGACCAGCTTCAAAGACCTATGCACAGACTTGCGGGGCAAAGATGCCGTCCCTGGAACTTGCGGTAAATCGCCGGTCTACGCTCATTTCGTATCCAGACTAATTACCCGGGACGGCTGGAGGTACTCCGAACCCGAACTTCCGTGGGATGCCATGTGCAGCAATTCATCTCTACGTCTACTGACACCCGAAGAGCGTGATGTAAAGTTTTTGCTTGATCTCGACATTTTGCCTACGAAGGAACGCACGGGACTCACAAAATCAGCCACCTGCACCATCTGCGGCACAGCTCCGGAAACTCAGGGCTTCTTTCGTTAGCAGGAATCTACCAAAAACCAGCCAGACATCGACTCACAAGTGACAAATAAGCAAAATGTTTGATTTGATCAAAAATGTTTCCGTAAGATGCAACGTGAGCAGTTAGTTTCAGCAACCTCTAGCACCCCAGGATAGTGCTTCCCCTTTATCTCAGACGTCTTGGCGGTGTCCTTTACGAACGTAATACTCTGAAAGAAATGTTATTTGCTGGTGTTTAGCATGAAGTATTGGTTCCCATAATCTTATCAAGCTTGTTTTGTTTAGTTGTTTTGTTTTGTTTGCTAGTTTAGTTCTTTGTTGGGTTCAAATGATAATGGCGAAACGTGAATCATTAATTACAGTATCAGAAAAGATGAAAAGTTTGCCACCTTTCACAATCCAAATTCCTGTTTCTGAATACAAATGACATAGTGAATTATTCATACTTGTTTTGAACAAGTTATTAAGACCGAATTCTGTGAAATTGAAATTAACTTGCTGGCGTCTTTGAGTAATGTGGTTGAAGTGGAGATACTGATTGCCGTAAGAGCCGTAGAACGTAAACAAAAATGGAACCTGACAAATTGACAGCAGAAACAAGCGATATGGAAAGCACTTTACCTATCAGGAAAACTGTTGAGTAAGTAAACCAGTGCAAAGCGAGTGTTATTAGAACATAATGCATAATGTATATGTGCTGACTTTGCATGCATGTTTCTTACTAAAAATCTCCGTTTTATAAGGAACATGACGGATGAGGAGCTTGCTGAAGCTGCGAGAAGACTGACGGAAGAGGAGGCACGTACCAGGAAGCTTCACTCCAAGTTCGTACAGAAGCAATGGTATAAACGCAAGAAGTGTAGCACGTCACGACCACTCATTGGCAGTGGCACCAGTGCACCCACAAGGTCGAAGAGAGTAACGAAAAGAAAAAATCGGAGAGCACCGAAGCAGAAGTCTCAAGATGCAGCAAGAAACGATGCAGTTAATGCGAGTACTGATGCCAATCCTGACGAACATCAGGAGGAATCCTGTATCAATGAGGAGTACTTGGAATTCCTGAGGGAAGTGAAAAGCAATTTTGATGCAGAGGAGCTAGCGGCCGCTCGGGTTAACTTAGAAACCGCAGCTGTGAATTCGAGGAAGGACTGGGAGCAGAGGGGTTTTTTTTCAGGTCACCGATGCGTTCAAAGATGAATTACTAGAAAACGGGGAAGTTCTCGACACTGCAGATGACAGCGGCGTCATCATCAGCTATCTCCAGCCCGATGGTAAGTACTGTGCATACTTGCAGTACATGCTTCAAACCACACTACTCAAACTTCTTAACTCCAAAGGACAACAACAGACGTTTGTGATTCCACACGATGTCTTCACAGGATACTCTGCAAAGTGTGCACCTAAATCGCCTCGTGTCCCTACGCAACAAGAAAAGACAACAACTGATACCAGCACAACTATAACCGAAGAAAATAACAACACAGTTGCCCAGGAAGACGTGGACAATTCAGACACGGATACAGAGCTGTGGGTGAACAAGAAGAGCCTCCTGGCGAAGAAAAAGGACCATGCTGCACGGCTGAAGCTCCTCGAAGCTGTGAAGGCAGAATGGCAAGCTTTGAACGATAAGAAATCCAAAAAAAGCCGTCTGGAGAGGANTAAATGCTTGTCTACAACAGGAGAGTCTGACAGCATCACGCCGCGAGCACTTTCCGATAGCTTTCCGCAGTCCTCTCGGCTAGCGACGTCTACCACAGCAGCAGCAACAGCAGTAGCCACTGACGGGGCAGAATCGGCTAGTAAGTTAGAAGCTTGTGACTCAGCGCCAACACATGACACAACTGCAACAGACGAACCAGCAGCACCAACTGCCGCTTCCAACAGCAACACCGGCCAACTTTTCAACATAGGAGTTCGTCGAGAACCAGCCGTTGAGATGGGTGGAAGGCGGAAGCGGAAGAAACGAGAGGATATGCTGAGGCAGATTGCAACTGCTATGAACAAGCTTGTGGAGGAGAAGAAGCTGCAAATCTTGCAAGCGGACAGAGATTTTGCACAGGTAATGTCTTTTCGCAAATGTATTATCAGTCACCCATTGGTTGTTTTTTTATGCTATGGTCTTCAGTATTACTTAAAAGTGTATTTTGACTCGATAGAGACGTGTAGCTGCAGCCCAGAGGGCCAGAGAGGAGAAGAATCGTTTGGCGGCTGAAAAACTTCAAGTTGCTCGGGAACTTATCGAAGCTGTGAAAAGTAAAAAGAAAACAAAAAAACAAAACAAAACAAGGACTCGCAAAGAGTCCTCTTCGTCTCAAAGTTCTGACGACTAATTGGACTAATTAAATTACGACAATACACTTTTTTGCAATACTTTTTTATTGTTCGTCTCTCACCTGCGACTTAGTTCGCGTACAAGCTGATTTCTCTTCACTATTCCACTTCTCGTTGATGCAGCGTCGATGCTGCAGCCGCCTTGGTCATCCTCTTCATCTGAGGGCACGTCGTAATCAACGTTTATTTCGTATATGTCACCGTGTGAAATACAGAAGTTGTGCAAGACGCACGCTGCCATGATCAGCCTGACCGCGTTTGGAATATCGCAGGACAAATGCTGTAAACGCCTCCATATTAA
>JAIQCU010002299.1:0-11815 GCA_022114935.1 Leptestheria dahalacensis
AGTGGAAAAAAGTGAACAATATGTCTCCATGCTGTTAAGCAATGGAGACAATTAGTGTTGATGCTGACTGAATTATGTCAAAGTTAATTACCAGGCCGAACAGTACGCAGAATATCTGGATGACATCGGTGAAAGCCACGCTGTACATACCGCCGATCAGCGTGTACGTCACAGCTACTCCGGCACTGACTATGATGGCGATTGTATTATCCCAGCCAAGAATCACGGACAAAGTAGAGCCTGTCGAAAATAAAAGGCTATGATGAGAAGGTATGTATATAATGAATAGTAAATTGATATTAAAAACATAATTTAAACTATTAATCATAGTGTTTACATGGTAAATCCCCGTGTATGATCTTAAAGTCAATATGAAATCAACATAATGTTGTTCTTAAAACATTCAAGGGTTATTTTGTAACGGTTTCGGTAAGGACCTGTTTGAATCAATCGCCACCTAGCGGCTAATTTTAGAACTATTTTCAAACCTGTGCGGAAACTTGTTTTGATGCCAGAAGCCGAGTATTTACTTACCGTTTGTTTACAATTATTAATTGCATTAATTACTGTTTATAATGTAATTATAGGTTACTATTGATTTTATCTTCTAATTATCTTATAAAATATTTAAATGTTAGGCATATGATGGTTGATGTTATTGACATACTATAAAACTAAACTAAATAAAACCAAACATCATCGTCATACATAATCAACTGTTTAATCGCCAATATTCTACGTTAACGCGATAATAAATGTCTATTATGCTTAATTACAGCAACGTGCAAGTTTAAGTGCTTCTATGATCGGTGCTTTACCCAGGGCCGACAAAATCGACGCAGTCCACACAATTTCTCCACAGAGTGCCGGCAGAAACAGCAGTCCTCCAACTCGCGACCCGAATTTCTCCTGGAACGGATCCAGCAAAGTAACGTAGCCTCGTTTTCGCATCGGTTTGGCGAAGAACAATCCTCCTTTAATAACCGTACAAGTAAATAATCAGATTACAATAATGTTATTATCACACTTGATATCCAACTTACCGAGGACTAGACTGAGTGAATATCCGAACGGTGTCTGACACCACACGATTCCGTTGGTGAACACGGCCTCGGCTGAACCGTTGACGTAACCACCGCCGACCCACGTTGCTGATCAACCAATATTGAGTTAAAATATTTGTACTTTTTTAAATTAAAATACTTCCAAAACACAGTATATTACACGTCCAGGTTATAATTATAAGTTTATGTTTAAAAAATCAAATCCTAATGAATCACAACATGTTATAATAATGTCATGGTAAATTCACACGTCACAGTTTGTGAGGCTATTTGATAAATTCTACATTTAATTATGATTTAAGAAATAATGTATTAACTTATCCAATTTAACAACTAAATGCAAGTGTTTCCCATCAGTTTTAGCATTGAATTCTTAAGTCACTATATACCTATACACAAAACGTAAGTGCTGTATCTTTAATATGCGTCACGTAAGGTGTAGTTTAAGTCAGAAACACGAACCTCGTTTCCTGAAAACAATCAAAACAATCTGAAGATTCAGAAAACACGTTCATTTCACACTGAATACAAGCGTTGTATACCTGCACTGTGTGTTCAAATCATTACCATCACCATCTCCAGATTCTTACCTACAAAAGGATTGTACATAACCCTTCCTTTACAACCTGGTTATTACACAGGTTTATAGTTAGTATATACCCTGATTCAACACATCTAAACAGTTATATAAGAAAACCAAGGTAATCAGTAAGTTTGATCCACAAGAAGAAAGGTGCGTTGTGTGCACGTGTTCATGTAATATTTCACGGACCAGTTCCATGAATCTTTCAAAATCAACGCACACGCAAACAATCGACTGGTTGCCCGTTAAAAACCAACCGAGAGGGGGGAAAACATCTCCCGCACGATAAATTCTTGAACACAGAGGGTGAATGATCTATGCACTTGAAAGGCGACCAGCGCTGTCAATACATCCGTACTCGAAATCCGAAACCCAACATGTGAAAGTACCGTACAAACTTACAAACAGATACGAATTTACTGATGTACTATCTTGAATCTGAGTCCCGTATTGAATCTACTGTCTGATATACAACTGACTTTGATGATTACATCAACTGTATACATGTCTTACATCTTGCGAAGTTCGTCTTCACTGTAAATGTTGTAGAAGTAGTACAATCTTACCGGTCATTGTAAGTACACCAACAAAGAGCCCGATATTTCTGTTGGCCAGCATAGCCGAGTCAGTTGCACTGCCGCCTTTCTTCTTTTGGCGCCAAGCAGCGTAGATACCAGTTGCTAAAATAACTGCGTAGAATACGATGATGGATATTAAACCTGTTACGTTGACCGTCATTTTATTCGGTTGTTTGTTATGTTCAACGAGTTGCCCGTAAACCGGCCTGGGCGACGTCTCGTTCACGTCTGCCGCTCGTGTAGCTTCGCTGCAGCTGCTGGCTGTTCGAATATCCCGCGGTCGTTTCAACCTTTGTGTTTGTGAGTGAGCGCTTTTCGCGATTCTAAAACATTCACATCAAATGATAGTTCACAATTATTGTTTCATTAAAATGAAATTGCATTTCTTAATATGTAGTCTTGCTATTAAAATTCATATTGGTACAGTATTTTAATCTACTTCGTCATTAAAACGGGTTGTTTTGATTTTAACTTCAACGGCAAAATGAATTTTTTTAAAGTATAATTATAATACAATATATAGTGCTATGACTAAGCAAATGACTAGGACTTTTCTACAAGATCACGTTAATATTTATTTTATTCCATTCAATGCTACATTCTGGTGTCACAATCACTAGTGGTGCGTAACACGCTTAGTTATAAGGGGGAGCATCAACAAATGCGACGTACGCCACTAATGTGAGCTAACGAGCTAAAGTGTGTTGCGTTCCACTACTCACCGGACGCCATGCTGGAACTTGAATTTTAAGTAACAAATAAAGTACGAACTGTTTAGATTTTGAGTGATTCGTTTACTATATTTCAATCAATTAAAGTCAAAAGAAACGCTTCTATGGTAAATTATTTTAAAAAATAAGACTGCTGTAGCTTGTACTCTCATTTACAAATAGGTGGCAACGCGGCAATTTCAAATTTCCAAACGGACAGCCGCTTTTCTTTATTTGAAGTTTTCAGATCTGGTTCGAGTTGACGTTTAGCCTATTCGGCCCAGAGGAGAATTTAACTTAACTTCTTAAGCAGTACGGAGATTAAATCAAGTCAAATTACACCGATAAGGATATCGTCACGCTACCTTAGTTAGCTCAAACGGAAAGAAACATGTCGGAAAACGAACCTCGAGAAAGTCGTCGAACTTCAGTAACTAAACATATATTTGGTTTTTGGTTCTTCATTTACCTCTACAGTAGAAATTTGAATAAATCTACTTACTTGAAACATTCAGATCCTAAAGCAGATTGACTTGAACCCTATAATAAGAGGAGGATTCAACGACGAAAATGATCCGACGTCCACGTTTACGTTTTCAACGGCGGGCTTCAGACGCCAGTCGCGAAGAGTCAGCTTTGCAGAGAGAACAGAGATCAAGCAAGACACAGCTAAACATTTTTAAACGATTTTAATTTAACCAGACGATCATTTATATCTCTGCAGAGAGTTTCGTAAACATGAGGCCATTTTATCTGACCTGGCAGCGGCTGAACCAGCACCGCAGGCCGGTTACAGGTAAGCAATAAGCTGAGCTACAGCTCGATATAAATTCTGTTTTATGTTCAAAATTACAGTAAAAAATTAATAGCAAATATATTAAATAAACAACATAACGCTACCAAACGATGTCGCTTCTACTATTACTCAATAAACCCTTGTTAATTGAATTTAATCTTCTTTTTAAAGGGAAAACCTGGCCATAGCGGAGGTGTCATATCAGAGCTCAACAGATGGCATGGAGGTCACATACTCAGCAGACCATCATGTAACGCAGCACATGAACATCTCCTCTGGATCGGTCGTCATGGAACAAACCGCGACAATGAGCATATCAACAGTAAGCCGCCACCAAGACATGGAGATCACGTACGTACGGGATGTCACCACGAGGGATCCCGAGCCCGCTCGAGACGAGCAGTTCGGAGAGATGGATCTGGCTGGCGAGTCCCCTGATAAGGACGGCGATTGTAACATGGACATAACAACTGTCTCGGGTAACTAATTGCTAAAATACATGGATACAACTTAATTAGTTAACTAAATTCTGCTATTAACAGCATGTTATGCAATCTTAATCTTAACTACATTACAAGTACAACTTAATAAGATTAAATTCGAATTATTTTAAGATATTTTAATATTTCTCTAATTCATTTTTTTTTCAGGCAGCGGAGAAAATCATCCCAGTTTTAATACGGAAATGGACGACGTCCCAGGTATAATATAAAATATTGTACAAAATTTATACTGATTATTATGTTGAAATAAACCATTTTCACTTTACACACAATAAAAGTAACATTGCCTGAAATATATTTGTTGTCCTAAAAAATTGTCCATAAAGAATTACAATGAAAAATATGTTATTTATAAAAATTTAAATATTTTTTTCCCATCTCCAAGGCATAGAAGTAAATCACGTGACCTTCAACGCTGACATGGACGTTGGAGAAACCATCTTAGCCCCGGATGCCACTCACTTCCTGCTGACCAAGTCCATGGACCACACTGGCCTGCAGGAATCCCTGCAGCTGTTGACGGAAGCCTCTCCTCATAAAGAACCCCTGGCCGTCAGCTTCGGCGCACCCGATCTATCAAACGCCACGCTTCACTTTCTCCAGGAGGACAGTCTCCACCTGTCTACCGTCAAACCCATGGAAGAATTCCACCTGACCTTTGATGAAACTCAGAACGGCGGTAACGTCACCATGGCTAAGGACCTGAACCAGTCGATGGAACTACCGGCCGAGCTTCTGCTCCCAAGCGCACCACAGCAAAAGCTGGAACCTCCGCCGCTTCCTATTCCGGCCAGTGAAACTCACCTGGAACCGGAATTACCTTCCGCTATGGAGCAGGTCGATGTTTCCGAGATCGCTAACAACTCCAGGAATGTCCAGGAACAGGAGAACATTCCAGATTTCGCTCCGCTGCCCGTCCTGGAGAACACACATCCGGAAGCCAGCTTAATATCCAATCAGAAAGAAGCCGTACAGGCATCCATGATCCTCGACGAGTCGGTCAAGACTTGCGATCCCGTTCCAGATTCGACGCTCCAACCAGTCCCAGAAACTTCAGTAGTCGATACGCTTCCAGAACCAGCTATTCAGACTCCAGGACCGGTTCCAGGATCCCTTGCAGACGTTCCAGCGGTTGTTGAAGCTCCATCCATGGATTTCTCCATAGACGCAACTCTTGCAAATTCATCTGAAATGTTACAAAATCCGATAGGCGTTCCGCTTCCGGTCCCTGCCGACCTGAATCCGCCTGATGTCCCAGTTTCCAGTTTAACTGTTCCAGAAAGCGAGCCACTTCCGGTTGCAGTTCCTGCTCCAGCTCTGCCTCTGCCTCTACCCGGGGCAACCCCCGATCTGTTACTTGATGGTCTACCTTTTGCTAGTGATGTGAACCTCAGCAGCATCATCGCAGCACCCATTTTGGACGAACCGGTCGCTGCTCTGTCTTCTGACCAAAGCGAGATTAAGACGTCTGAAGTAGAGATTGTTCAAATGGAGGAACCTGCTCCTGTACATGTTGAGCCGCCTGCTGATGCAGTGAGCAAGTTTCTGCGTACCTGGAAATGGTAATGGGTTTAGCTGATCTTAGCGTAGATTGATTTTTTTAATGCTTTTAACTTTAAATATATTTATTTGTTAAACTACCGTATATTTTAATTGATTCAAATTTTTTTTTTCAAAAGGGGGTATCCATGGAAAGCAACAAAGGACGACAGCCGTTTGAGTTTAATGTTCTCCAAGGGTCGCTTCGTCGTTGTTGTGCACCTCGGCGACCAGTTCATCAGGGACAATGTCCTTCATCGCTACATCAGAGATTACACGTTTGAGACACCCGGAGATCGTAATATTTTAAATATTGAACTATAAGTTTCAATTAAATTGCCTCCATTGTTATTCATATTATTCTTGTTATTATTTTTAGACAGCGATAAGCCGTTCCTTCAGCTGGCTCACCGCTTGCTGCAAAATACCCTGATTAAGAATGACCTGAAACGCGTGTGCCCTTCAACCGAGAAACTTGGAGAGCTGCTCCAGCACCTCCTGGCCAATGTACATTCACTGCTAGTGATGGAGTGTGACGTCGGACGGTTCCTGTGCCGCGTTTTGGAGGAGAAAGTCGATCTGAGGACTCTGACGTATGTCCTCGCGTTTTCTTTTTCTAACGAAATCGGCAACACTTTATAATTTATTCATTTATTTATATTCCGCCTGTTATTAAGTTTAAATATTTATTGATGTATCTACTTTTTGTTATGTTATCCATTTATTTATCTTTTAAAACAGGATTCATGCAGAGATGTCGAATCACCGCAGCAACGTGTCGGTGAACGTGGCCATCACGCTGCGGGATACCTTCCCGCTGAAACTGCGCAGCATCGCTTTTGCACCCGTCATTGGAACTTTAAAGTAACCATTAGTAATACAGATCGCGTTTAATTAAGGATGATAATGTAATACCATTATAGCTATGATGAATTTCAGTTACATATTTAAGTCTGACGCCGTAATATACTTAATTTTACTTTAAGTTAATTATACTTTAATATACTTAATTTACACTTAATTTTTACAATTAACGCGCGGCTACTGAAATACAGCGTTACATTTATTGATGTAATAATATCGTTGTTTATTTTTTTAACTAGTTCGTATCAATTTGTAAAATTGTTTATTATATTTTTTATATTTATTTATATTATGTTTATTTATTTTTATTTTTTTCAGGGACGTCGACCAGCTCGTCCAGATGGTGAAACAGATCGGCCCGGACCGACACTACCTCGCCAAGGTGGCCAGATGCATTGACGATTACTTGGAGTTTAAAAAATAAGCAACGCCCGACTTGCATGCTCCTCCACCGATGATGGCCCTTGATCAAATGGGTCTGGTAATTTCTGTCTTTTATCTTTTTTCCATTTTGTTTGTGTCTTGCCCACTTCTTGGTCTGTCAATTTTCGATGTACTCGTCGTTAAAAGGTAATGAAATTGAGCGTTTATTGCGCTACTGTTCGATCAAATTGTCTTGCTATGATATTCCCTATCTCTGGTTTTCGCAGTATGCAACTGAAACACAACTATAGTTACACAAGTTGAATACAAATATATTCTCATAAATTATAAAGTTAATTAACCACTTTTGGAAAGGCACTTAAACGTCTGAGATAAAGCTGTTGTAACTGGAATAATTGCTAGCACAGGCCAAAGGTTTCGAAATGTCAGCGACAGGAGATCTAGGTCCGACAAGTTGGGTTCCGGTGAAAGGAACCGACACGTGATTGACATTTACCGGTGAACTTCCAACCACCGTCGGCTAAGGACCGGACAAGGGTTCCTCAATCTAAAGTTTAATTTCCAAAATGTTAACCGAGTTTGAAATTAACACTTTATCCAAGACTGGGTATTTCAGATAATGTTTCAATGACAGTGATTAATTCCGATCACAATCAATCGTTACAGTTTAATTGAAATCAACCTGGGAATGTAAGGTTTGGAGAGAAAAAAACAACAGGCTCTTGTCCCTAATGTTATTCAACATTCACTAGCCGTACCTTAAGGTCGACAGACATAAATCTTCAGTCAGGGGTTGGTTTTTCATAGCCAATGTACAAGTCGGTACTTCGCATGGTGCATGTCCATTGTTTAAATTAGTTCATTCACTAAGTAATAAGATAACTAGTTAACTTAAATTAGATTTAAATAACTAATTAAATATACCAATTAAATTTGAGTTAATTCAAAGCAGAAATCAATAACCGACTGAAGATTGATCTGGATATTTCATCTATATTTAATCAATTGATTCACTGAAATAATAGTAACAGCAATTTAAATTTTACATAAAATTAACTTTTGTGCCCTTCTCAGAGGTTTACAAGTCAAGGCGGCTTATTTAGAGAGAAGAAAAGGACACGAGGGAAGCCTAATTGAATGTTTGATAGTCTTCACCGTCAAGTTGGACGAGATCCATTTCAAATGAGACTGGCCTTTACGCCGACTAAAACCAGGAAAAATACAAACTTTAAAAGTACCGGCTATATAAGTCCTACAACTGAGTCGCTTTTCAGTTCAACAATAGAAGATCCAAGATGCAGCTGACGGTACTCTTGTTAAGCTGCTGCATGGTTCTCATCTGCACCGCAACAAGGCATTCAGCCGCGTCGAGAAAACACCTGCGGATCGGGTCACTACACGTACGGTTTAAAAATTTTAAATCAGTTAAACTTAAGCTGCCCGATAGTTTAAACCTATCCAGTTTGGAAAAGTGCGAAAATTATTGTTATGCAAAAGTAATAACTGTTGTCATCTTTAATGGAAAGGAACCGCCGTACGTGTTCTTCCGGCTGAACGACAAGAACGAACCCGTTCAGACGGATGGACTGGATTTCCAGGTTTTGTTATGGCTGGCCAAACGTCTCAATTTCACGCAAGTTTCTCAACTATTACCTGAAATGTTTCCTGCTAATGAAGCTTCATCTTTAATGTTTCAGGTACAGCCTCAAATATTCCATCGGAGGCTACGGACTGAAGCTGAACGGACAATGGACGGGACTCATCCGGATGCTGGTTGACGATGTACAAGTGTAAATTGAGTCGCATAATCCGGATTTGCTATGAATGAGTCATTTGCTCGATTAGGATATCGATGTGGCCCTGGCTCCTTTAACCGTCATCTACCTGCGATACCAAGTCAGCGATTTCACCTACCCGGTCCTGCTCGATCCCACGGCCATTATGGTTCCCTACCCTGAAGAACAGGACAAGATGAGCGCCATTATCAAACCATTTCAACCAATGGTAATTTCATCTCATGAGTAACTTGATTTAAACGGAAACTTAACTTTAACTTTCGTAGATCTGGCTGTTGCTCGTAATATCCCTCCTGACGGTCGCCGCTCTACTGACTTTCAGTTCAACCAGCGCCGGGAATAGGAAATCTCCTCTAGGACTGTTTTTCGATCATCTGCTCTTCGTATTCCTTATTTTGAGCAGCCAAGGTACATCCAACTAAACATTTCATTAATTGAATTGCCATTAGCCTTGATTGCAATTAGGTGCAACCCTAATCCTGAAGAAACACGCATCAAAGATCCTTTTATCGGCCTGGTGCTTGGCTGTTTTCGTCCTTACCTACTCGTATACTGGGACTCTGGTTTCCTTCTTAATCAAACCCACATTCAAACCTACGGTGGAGACGCTGGAAGAACTGGCCAAGAGCTCTGCATTGACTCCAGCTATTCCTAATGGCACTATACATGAGTATACCTTCCTTGTAAGTATAAATACAGGCTAACTATCGCTACTTTCGTCATATATATATAGATAGAGACAAATCTAGCAATAGTAATCTTAAAAAATTGAATTAAACTTAAGTAGCGCCTCTTCTTTGTTCAGAACAGCACCCAAGAACCGTTCAAAACCATTGGTCAGAAGCTATTATCCAAACCTGGAACCTTTGTACCTTCGGCCCAGTGCTCGGCTAAAGTAGCTACCGGACGCTACGCTTGCATGATGGTACCATACCATTTAAAAATGTTATAATTTACTTAATTATAATTGCAATTAATTTGAAGGAACAAAGCGCACTGGAACTTTACAAATGGATCGACTGGAGAGAGAGCGGACGGTGTCGAGTCATTCTAGCTCGGGAAACTTTCGCAGTGTCCCTGGAATCCATCATGCTGGCTAAAAACAGTCCGTACACCAAGGACTTTGACAAGGGGTAACTGTTATTAAATAAACATCATCAAATAAATCTAAGTTTATAAAAAAATAGATAAATACATAAACGTACTGGTAGATAGATAGACAGATAGATATATAGATAGATAGATGGACAGACAGACAGACAGAGAGATAGAAAGATGGATGGATAGATAGACAGATAGACAGTTAAACAGTTAGATAAATAGACAGAGAGAGAGACAGACAGGCAGACAAATAGATAGATAGATAGATAAACAAGTAGATAAACAAGTATGCAGTCAGACAAACAGATAGACTGATAAATGGATAAAGAGATAGATAGATAGATAAACAGATAGACAAATAGGTAGACAGACAGACACACAGGCAGACAAATATATGGATAGACAGATAGATAGATTAGTCAGACGGGCAGAGATATAGATAGACAGATAAATAGATAGATAAATAGGTAGACAGACAGACAAATAGATAGACAGATGGACAGACAGACAGAAAGATAGATAGAAAGAAAGAAAGATGGATAGATAGATAGATAAGGAGATAGAAAGATAGACAGTCGCACGATTAAACTGTTAACCGAAGTTAGCGTCAAATTTACTTTAAATATAAATTATTTTTGTAAATTTAAATTTATGAATTAAATTTAATTTATTAGGAATATAATTAAATATTTCATTTACTTTGATATTATTATCGATACTAATGAAAGTGTAACGAGCTAGGATCATATGGATGCACGACGTGGGACTCATCCAATACTGGAAGAAACTCTACTGGCCCAAACCGAACCTGTGCGACAAGGTGGAGGTCCCCGCGAAAGCTCAACTGAAACTCGCTGACCTGACTGGCGNTTATAGCCTGATCATAACATAACGTGTCCTAAAGTAGATGAGCTGAAATATACACTGGATCCAATTGATGACCGCTGATTATAGAGCAGCTAATCAAGTCAAATTGAAAGGTCTTTGGCACTATAAGTAATGGTTTATCAAACTGTTGTAGCCATGGTGTTTATCTAGTCAAGTATATCTCATCATCATCTTTTCACTTTCAAAGATATCCCACCATCTTTCATACAAGAATCCTCTCTTTGATGTACCATTGAAAACCATTGCTCAAAACACTGACATGCTCAGTTACCGATTCGCACGTCGTGGAAGGTCAGCGCTCGTCAGGGTCGACGACGTCACTTTCAAGCGTAACGCGAGTAGGGGAGTGTCACAAGTTTGACTCGACGCGGAAAACTTTACTCGGAAACTGCAAAAAGACCCTCAGCTTCTTTCGCTGTAGGGATCCATAAAAGAGAGCTGTCCAGCACTGCTTCCATCTCATTCATTCGACTTGGTCGACGTACTGCCAACATGAACCTCGTAACCGCTAGTCTTCTAAGCTGTCTAACCGTCTCGGCCAAGGCGAAACGAACCAAGATTCATAAGGAGAATCACCTGATCGTAGGCTCTCTTCACGTAAGTTGTTCATCATTTCTGCCATTAATTGTTATGTATTTCCTGAATTTGTCGAGAGTTAACTCGATTTAGTGAATTACTTTTCTTCACTTTTGAATTTTGAAGGAACCGCCGTATGTCCTGTTTCGACAAGACGAGGACGGAAAGACGCTAGTAGCCGATGGGCTGGATTTCCAGGTGCTTTTCTGGCTCGCTGAATACCTGCACTTTACGTAATCACCGCAAATTATTATCAATAAAATTTCAATACTAATAGTTAATTCTAGTCAACTAAATTACATCCAACAGCTGGATAAGTAAACAGCAGCTAATTTATTCTATAAAGATTCAGCCCGTTTATAATCTTCATTAATTTGATTAAACTACTCGTTATTTTAATTCGTTTGCTGTTAGATTCGATGCGAAATATTCC
>JAIQCU010002300.1:0-12516 GCA_022114935.1 Leptestheria dahalacensis
GAGCCGTAGCCTCCATATCCGTAGGGGCGGCCGCCGTAACCGTAACCGCCGTAGCCTCCGTAAGGGCGGCCGCCGTAACCGTAACCGCCGTAGCCGCCGTAAGGGCGGCCTCCATAACCGTAGCCGCCATAGGGACGTCCGCCGTAACCGTAGCCGAAACGCTGCTCAGCGGTCTGCTGGTCCTGAGCCAGAGCCAAGCCCAAGATGGCGGCGAGGACAACGAGGATCTGTTGTGGTAAGTTTGGGATTGAAATAGCTGTTGTATGCAGTTGGAGGGACTGACTTAGATTGATGGTTAAATCCTATAGATTCAGTATTAACCAAACGCAATTCTAGCATACTATAACGATATTGCTGCTAGTAAAATTTAATTTTCGTATTCATCGGTTTAAACGATGTTATGTAGAAATCAGGGTAGTAATTTAGCATAATTAACTTACTTGTACTACAAGGTAAAGTGGATGTCGATTATTGCTAAACAAACTGCTACGCCATCTAGTGGCGTCTTTATGAACTATATAGATCTTGAAACCGGAACCGGAATTTTTATTCAGGGTCTAGTTATATGAATACTTCTGTATAAAGTACGGTTACTATCATCTAGGAATATGGTTAAAGACAATTCAACACGTTGAAATGTGTTGATCGCTGTGAAAATCAAAGTGAAGGAGGCTGCTTACCATGTACTTGTACATTGTCGAGGGAAGGTTTAGCTGTTCTCTGCAAGAGGAACGAATGGTTACTGATGCTTCTACTCCAGAATACCGGCACCCTTTTATACGCGTGTGTCAAGAGCAACACGCCCAGTTTTTTGTTGTTGTTGTTAAGGCTCTTTCTTCTAGGTTTCGGCATGTCCTCCAAAGTTTCTTGCTTTTCTTCCTGTTCTTTTCCGTTGCTGACCATTTATTGTGGCAGCGTATCAAAAATTCGCCTCTAGGTAAGATAATCGACTGTGGTTCGGTGACCTTCTACTTATATAACGAGTGATTGTATCAAATTTAAATTTTTTTTATATATTATTTGCTACGCACAATCTATGTGTATATCGAAGCGATTGTTTGACTTATGTAATGTGAGATTTTGATCGTTTAACTCTAGTAAATAGATCAGTTTATGACGACCTGATGTAATAGACAAGGATCTAATGCTGTTAAATGAACTGGTTGTAATGAATTGATAGAAAACGAACTTCTAGTAATTATGACCATAGTATTTTAAGAATTAAGTGGAGGCCATTAATGTCTCTAGTCCTGGTTTATTTACTTGTCTATCTATCTATCTGTCGATCTATCTGTTTATCGCTCTATCTTTCTATCTACTCGTCGAACCTTTTATAAATCTATTTGTATATGTATCAGTATGGAATTTCTATGGAATGTCTGTCTGGCTACTTACCTGTCAATCGATCCATCTGTCCATCTAACTATCTATCTATCTTTTTATTTATCTATCTATCCGTTTATCTGTCGAGCTATCTGTTTATCTATCTATTTTTTTTATCTACTCGCAAATCCGTTTATAAATCTTTCTGTATATGTATCTGTCTATGGAATGTCTGTCTGGCCACTTACCTGTCTATCGATCCATCTATCCATCTATCTATCTATCTATCTATCTGTTTATCTATCGGTCTGTCTGTTTATCTATCTTTCTATCTACTCTTTAATCCAATTATATATTTATCTGTATATGTATCTGTCGATGGAATGTTCATGGAATGTCTGTCTGGTTACTTACCTGTCTATCGATCCATCTATCTATCTATTTATCTATCTATCTATCTATCTGTCTATACATCTGTCTGTCTACATCTATATATATGTCTATATTTTTATCTATCTATCTAACTGTTTATCTATCGATCCATCTATCTATCTATCTGTCTATCTGTTTATCTGTCTCTCTGTCTATATCTAGATATCTATCTATCTGCCTATCTAACTATCTGTCTATCCATATCTATCGAAATATACCCGCTGATACATTCAAAATTAACTTTGATTAACACATCGCAACTGGCGTATTGAGTACATAACTATCTTCAAATAACAGACACGTTTTAAATATTGTGAAATAAATTAAATAAGCCTATAGTAATATTAATATTTACTTAATGTATTATTTTTTAACATTGAAAGTGACGTTTCCAAATGCTCGTTAAGGTAGAAACATGGCGTGAGTTTCGAAACGCGTTCATTATAGCGAGATAGCGAAAGAGGCCTTGGTGTTTTCCAACAGTCTGACTAACCTCACACAAGGGAAACCAGGAAACCAGAAAAAATAGCTTAGAAATGCACACTGTCCTTTCGCCTTCTAATGCAATTTCCCGCGGTTTGGCCTTGTCAGTTAAGAGTATAATGATCGTTTTTTATTTCGTATCTGCGGTGAAATGGAATTTTTTTAAAATTTGGCAACCAATTCTTTTTATCCAATTCTCTTTATCTCGGCAAGGTTCTTATAAAAATGAAAGGAAAATTGCAGCAGCGAAAAAGTAGACTTGTGTTGGTAACACCGTTTTTACGTACTTGGCCTTGTTTGGTTCCAGTCAGGTTGCCTATGGAATCAGGAACTGCTGATTCGCCCAGATTCAACAGTCAGACGGTTAGCAGTAGGTCGTTCAGCTGGTTTTTACATCAGGTGCGAACTGTTGATTTAAAAAGGAAAACAATTTTACTTCTCAAGTTGGAACAATAACTTCTGTGATTTGAAATCGGGTAACTTGAACGCGCGAATTATAACCAAGGTTTAAAATGATACAAGTTGATAAGTTGATTGAAATTAACCTCTGCAGAATAGAGTGAAACAATGATTGGCATATAAAATAATGTGAGTGATTACTGGTATTAGTGAATTCAATCTGATTTTGAAACGGGGACACTTAATCTAACGTTACCTAAGTATTACTTTATGAATGTAGAAGTTGCTGTATAAACATACCCATCGATCTCTATCTATCTGTCTGTCTGTCTATCTATCTATCTATCTGTGTATTTAATGTACCTATCGTAATTTACAAAAGAATACGAGTTAATTGCAACTTATCTAGACTTGCTGTTTATGAAGGAACCGGTGATTTCCCTCCAGTTTTTTATGTTGGTGAAGGATTTCGTAAAGGTGATGTGTATTTCGTGCAAGTTTGTATTGGCAATGATCCATTGCACTCGAGTCAAGGTCAAATAGTCAACAGATCGGGGCGTGTCCTTTGATTTGTCGATAAAGGTTTTTAATTTTTTTTATGTATACAGAACGTATTAATTAATGGATTCAATTTAACTTCCGTTTAGCGTAGTTTAACAATCGATGGATAGGTAGATTGATAGATGGATGGATAGATAGATAGATGGATAGATAGATAGACAGATATAGATAGAATAGATAGATGGATAGATAGATACAGATATAGACAGATAGATAGGTAGGTAGGTAGGTAGGTAGGTAGATAGATAGATAGATAGGCAGATAGATAGATATATAGATAGATAAATGGACAGATATAGATAGATAAGTAGGTAGGTGGGTAGATAGATAGATAGACAGACAGATATAGATAGATAGGTAGGTAGGTAGGTAGGTAGGTAGATAGATAGATGATATATAAACTACTTACTTATATCAGTCTGGTTTATGTTGATTGATTCATTAAACATGAAAGAGTGTATCACATCCGAGGGTTAATACTTAATAGTAATTAAAATAACTGAATTAAATATTATTGCTACGCTGTTTTAAGGCGTTTCTGTTTTACTTGATTCGCTCTGATTATTTTTTCTCCAGTTATTTGGCTGCGTTGTTTGCTTACCAGCCAAACTCTCAAGGTCACTGCAAGCGTACAAAGTTCTAATAGTGTTTTTGTGATCTGCGCTGTAGATTTTTAAGATTCAAACACAGCAGACAAAGAACTGAGCAAAAAATTCGTATATTTAACTACGAGGAAAAGTCGGATTTACAGCAGCGTAAATTGTTCACGGTCATTTGTGCGACTCGACTTTTATAGAAGGATATCTAGTCACGTGGTCTCTTTAACCAATCAGAAGAGGACTTGATTTCTTTATCGCGAATTCTAAGAACTCTTGAATCATTATCTGTATTCGTTTTTCTTACCTTTTTAATTTGAAATGTACATGATTAAAAGGCGAGTTTTAAAATGCAACTTAAGTTGTATTCATTAATGGAGAGTTGTGTTGTTGTTTTTTACAGGTCTTCAAATACGTGGCCGGAATAGAGTCAACAGTATTAACAATCAACAGGGTAACACAGGAGAATAACAAACAAGGAAGGTTAATTCAACGAGGATCAGTTCTTGTTTAGGTTGAATCGTCGGTGTAAGGATTTTTCAGATGAAGGACCGCGGATCCGTTTAACGACCGAGTCCGAAGCTGATTCCGAATCCTGGGTATCCGTAACCGTAGCCAGGGTATCCGCCGTAGTATCCGCCGTAGGGACGGTATCCGCCGTAGTATCCGCCGTATCCGCCATATGGACGGTATCCGCCGTAACCGCCATAACCGTAACCGTAGCGGTGCTCTGCGCCCTCCAGGTCAGCGCTGGAATCGGCGGTCGGTGCAGCCAGACAAGCGCAAACGACGGCCAACAGGAAAGCTAAAACCTGCGTAAAGTTGGACAATAGGTAATCGCCATATTGATGAATAACAAGTGATTATCAAGTAGTTATCAAGTTACCATTCAAAACTGGCTAAATGTTATTAACTAATACATGTTGTTAGGAGAGTATCGAATAGTTACAACGATTAGTGAAGATTCAGCCGTAGTCAGGTGGTTATCATGTAACTATCATTAGTTTATCAAATCACTGTCAAGCAACTATTATACATATCGAATAAAGACAGACTGATGATTAAGTAGTATTCAGACTGTTGACAAGACCAGGCTTTCCGAGTATTGATCCAATTATAATCAACTTGATATCACTGTTATCATAACAAGGAGTTATCAAGTCCTTATCAAGTCGGTAAAAAGCGCTTGTTGACTTGTACCGTGGATGTAGTAGCTGTAGTTTACACGTGAACAAGTCAATATCAGTTAAATATCATACGATTATCAAACAGCGAAAACTGTGTGGTCTTGAACAGGGGAAAAGTTGATTGCTTATTATTCACAGACTTTCAAAGCTACAACTACCAAAAAATTAGTGGATATAGACCTGGTAGCACTTAATGGACTCGTCAAGTTTTGTTAATATCGGTCCCTTAGGTTAGCCACAATAAAATCCTAAAGTTTAGGAATTATAAATAATTTTCCATAACAAGTACTTACCAGAATCTTGCTCATGTTGAACTATCTGAAGACGATTCGTGTTTTTCAGAAACTTGCAATCTGGACTGGAGGAAATCTTCTTCGCAGAAGAGCTGGAAATGCTGTGATGCTTTCTCACACACCGATTGGCTCTCTTTTATACGGGAAACTGCGGGTAGGTCACGTGACATTTTTTTTTCGGTTTTCTGTTTTGTCGCTGGTGTATTTTATGTGAAGAGAGGGGCGGGGGTGCCTTTTTTCGTTAGTCGTAACTGCTGCGATGCTATTACGGGGAAAATCCTGAGCTGTTTCGGTGCCACGCGGTACCGGTTCTTTTTATTTTTTAAATCTTGTTATTTGAAGACTTCTGGAGAGTTCGCTCTTGACCTGTTCCGTGGGGTTCGATGCCGGCGGGCGGGAAACGAGGAAGCGTTATCGTCGAGTCGTTAGAAGATGAATATCATTGGCTAAAGGTGGACAATGGAGAAGGAGGGGCACGTGTGAGTCATAGGGAATAACGTGGTGAGTCATGAGTCTTAAATTAAACGGTTTGATACTAGAGGTACGTAGATGAATTTTACTAGATACCTTACTCACCTACTCGATTTCTTCATCTAGGATGCAGAAGTAGCTGGTAACAGGAAAGAAAAAAGGACAGATAGTTGGGCAGATAGAGAGGTAGATAGGTGTAGGTAGATGGATGAGAGGTAGATAGATAGACAGACAAACAGACAGATAGATCGATCCCATAGATTAACAGTTAGATGGATAGACAGATAGATAAATACTTGGGTAGATAGATAGATAGATAGATAGATAGATAGATAGATAGATAGATAGATAGATAGATACATAGATAAATACTTGGGTAGATAGATAGATAGATAGATAGATAGATAGATAGATAGATAGATAGATAGATAGATAGATAGATAGATAGATAGATAGATAGATAGATAAGTAGTTAGATGGATAGATAGATAAATAGTTAGATGGATGGAATAGATAGATAGATAGTCGTAAAAGGTTGGATATTTAAATAAACAGATGCATTGATAGATAGATAATTAGACACATAGATAATTGGATGGGTAAATAAGTAGATAGGTAGATAGCTTGAAAGATTGATAGATATATAAAAGTAGATAGATAGTTAAAAGTAGGTACACACACATGTAGTTAGACACATCGCAGGTATAGTGTTGAATAAATACTATGATCGTATACTTACTTTGAAATATGCCTGTAGATACTATGGATGGATAGACGCACAGATTAGTTATGCAGCTACATAGATAGACAAATAGTTCAGCCGATAGGCAGGCAGATAGATCGAGAATCTGACGAGATTCCGCGTCATATGAGTCACTTCGGATCGGGTGCGAGTCATTGGTTGTAAAGATGTATGTCACAGAGTGGTTCGTAATGAATAGGGTGAGTCTATGTCCTATAGACGAATATGGATGAGTGAGTCATGACTCTCAATACTGTATTGCGTCATATCCCGTTCCCAATTTCACCCGCATTCAAGTAAGTCAGATCAATACATTTATATACAAGCTTATGAGTGAGTCATGACTCTCAATACTTGCGTCATATCGAGATACCCAGTTTCACCCCCATTCAAAACAAGTCAAGATATTCAGATACAAGCTTATTAGTGAGTCATGACTCTTAATACTATATTACGTAACCTCCAGGGTGGAGAAGCCTCAGAGTATCAGAAAAGTCATGTTGTGGATCATCTATAGCAACTAGGCCTAACTTAGAAATTCTAAGGGACCGTCGCAATAGAATCAACAATACAGAAAGAGTCATTTGAGTCACACACTTTGTGAATCATCAGTACTCACTGCACCACAAGCTAGAAAGCCTTGCGTATCACGTAAAATACAATCAAAATCATTCTGAAGACTAATCCCAGATCACTTAAGAACATGCATACAAAGAGTGAATCATAGTGTACGTGGATTCATGAGTCAGCGATCGATGAGTCATGATTCATTACGTGAGAAATTGTAGTGTTAATGAACGTCTCGTGTAAGTCGTTGTTCATTAGTCATCATACCGGCAGATAGATAGATAGGTAGATACACAGACTGGTTACGCTAGATAGATAGATAAATAGCTCAACAGGTAGACGGGCCCTGATGTTCAACTCGCCATAGTTAACAACACCGAAATAATATATGATTGAACAATTTAAAACCTTGTGTTGTGAATCATTTAGGATTTAGATGTGCGTCATGGATTGTAGATGCATATGCACCAATCAGGAGAGCTATATGTGATTCTAGGGCGAATGAAATAGAGCTAGTAAACGAATCATTGAAGTAACATTGATGCCTGTTCCCTTTGATTATACGCTGACTAAGGATCACCGTTTTAGTTACTTCATCCCGTAGTAATACTACTCAATCATATGAATCATCATACTTATCATCATACATACTAATCATCCAACTAAATTGTCTACCTAACTAACTAATCATCATACATATAGTAATCATCTAATACTAAATTACTACTCGATTATACTTAATCATACCTTCATCGTACCAATCATCATACATATAGTAATCATCTAATAAACTATACTATTACTCGATTGTACTATTCATCATACTAATCCCCAATTCATAATAATCATCCAATACTAAATTATTACTCGAATCTACTTAACCATCACAAAAATCACCTAATGCTAAATTGTCACTCAGTTATACTAATCAAATCATGTAAAGTATCTCACTATTCCTTCATGGTAAGGGTTATATAAGCATTCCTGTGGCCCTCTTACATAACGTGAACTTTTAACCGCCACGTGAAACTAGCTGTGCCCTTTATTTCTTTATTTTTTCAACAACTTTTTGAAAAAGCAAAAAAGTTCAATACCCCCCTTACGACAACAGAAAACTTTTAAAAGAAAAAGAAACCGGGTCAGAATGACCAGTCGTTTTAAATTTTTTTAAAAAAATCTTTGTTGATCCGGGGAAGTACCTGACCTTTTCAAATACTTGAGATTAGATTTAACCGACTTGGCACCTTTCTGATTTAAATTTAATGCCGCCGTTTAATATGGCGTATTTGTATGTGTATCAATGTGCATAGGTTTTCCTTGCTGTTTGTCTATCTATCAATTTGTCCATCGATCTAGTAATCCAGCTACGGGTAGTTCTGTATACGTTGAGGTATCTTAGTGTATGGCAATCTACCTGACTGACTACCAATGTTTTTTTATTCTGTGATAGTAGATAGTATGTTTATCGAGATATTGGTCTGGGCGTGCTGGGTAATATCGAGCTATCTCCGTATCCATCCATCTGTCTGGCTATCCGTCTATCTATCTAATCTATCTGTCTCTATTTATGTATCTGTCCGTATCTATCTACCTATGTATCTGTCCATCTATCCATCCATCCTTGTATCCATCTATCTATTTATCTATCTATTTCTGTTTATCTGCCCATGTATCTACCCATCTATCCGTACATCCTTTTATCCGTCTATCTATCTATCGATCTATCTATCTATCTGTCTGTCCATCTATCTGTCTATCTGTCTGTCTATCTATCTCTATCTATCTTCTATCTATCTATCGACCTGTGTATCTGCGCATCTATCCATCCATCCTCATTTCTATCTATCTATCTATCTGTCTATGTATCTATCTACCTATTTACCTATGTATTTGTCCATCTATCCATCTATCCTTATATCCATCTTCCATCCTATGCATCTACCCATCGGTCTATCATGCCCGACTATGTACGTCTAGTCTTTCAGTGTCAATCTATCTATCCACATGTCAATTTACCTATAACTTATCCCGACCTATCTATACATGTTCGTCTGCTTATATATTCGACCATCCATCTATCCATCTGCCTACTGGTCTATTCGTCCTATTAACCATCTGCCTATCTATCTCAATGAGTATTATCAATCGCTCTGTTTACATATCTTTGGATTTTGCAGCTACTTCCTCGCATAAGTTACAAACACGAAAGGGCAATTCCCAGTGCAAAAACCAGCTCCGCTTCCAGTCTGGTTGCTTATGGACGATAGGAACTGCTGAAACGGCTGATATTCGTCCAAATCCAGCAGGCAGACGGTTAGCAGTAGGTCTTTCAGTAGGTCCTCAACCTCTTGGTATTTCCAATGGGTTTGTATTACAGATTAGAGTTAAACTTGAAGCAGTTGTATTTCAAATTATGATTTTAATTTATATATATATAAATATATTCTTGATGCCACGCGCACTTTTGTCGATGTACTCTCGCTTTGTGTTTTTGTTGTTGACTGTGTGTTACTTTAGTTGTGTGAGGCACCACGTGAAAGCTAAGGTCTTTGACCGATGCGCACAGGTAAGACCCCGGCAGCTATTTTTGTCATTAATTTACGTCGTTTTTTTTCTAAATCGTCCTTTCTGCTTATAGTTAATATCTTTAAATTTAATTTCAATTTTTCGTAGTATTTTATTGTTCCAAGTTTTTCCCCGAAACATTTTTGGATTTGTAGATGGAAATTTTAAATTTAACTGTGCAGTTTTTAACTAAACGTGTAGCGTCAATTGATGTCAATTAACCGGGCAATTGCAGCCATTTTTTGTGCTTTTTTGTTTGCCTCGCCGTCCGCAGACAGTTAACAGTTCGTTCAACTCGGTTCCGTGAACTCTGCACGGGTTTTGATTCCTTTTTTTATTTGTTATAATATTACTAATATTTCTTTTATATCTTGGTCCAGCGTGGCCGCCATGTTGTGCGGCTAGAATCATTCAAGATTCACCGCGAATCATTGAATCATCGGAAGTACCAATTTGTTTTGAAATGGATTCATTTTCATGTTCATTAAGTTGCTGATTATTCGCAGGGGATTCACGGATATTGGAAGTGAGAATCAAGTAAAGAATCGTGTGAGTCATGAGTCATATGGGGGGTCTGGTTGTTGATTCTAACGAGAATCCGCCGGAATCATTTGAAAAATCACGTGCATCACCAAGCCCTAAAGATTCAGAGCTAGTAAGAATCTTCGTATAGGATGGGAATTGAATGAGAATCATACGAAACAAGAATCACCTGATTCACTGAGTCACCAGTACAGCAAAACCAAGAACGTTAAATCACGCATCAAACTGATCCCAATTAAATCAAGTTAAGTCTGATTTAAAAAAAATCATAATGAGAAACCGTAGATTATTAATTCCGCACACGATTCTCATCAATTCGCGTCCTTCGGAAACCAACGTCCGTTTCACTTTGTCGCAATCCTTCAATGTCGGATTCGATGACGTCACGATTTTAATTCATTTGCTGTCGAATATGTTCACCAGGTATATCAATTATCGTCTCGTCACAATTAAAATACTAACCTTTGAAGTGATTAAAGTTAACCGAGGGATTATAAAGTTTAAGGAATCCAGCAGTGACCGGTCTGAACCGGTCACGACTGGTATCTTTCTACTAGTTTTCTTCCGGTCTTTCACTGGTCCTTCTTTCTAGCCTGAGCCTTGGCAACAAGTCTCTACTTTAATTGAATTAAACTTTACTTAATTATAGGAACATTCATAACAAGTAAGCAATAGAAGTAGCAGATTAACCTTGCAGAATGGTTGTTAATTAACAATCTGTCTTCGGGTTCTATATAGAGAGAGTATATAAAGATAATTGAGCTTATTATAGCAATAAATATATGATAAACTAAGTTAGATCAAAGATTATGTGACAATTAGTTAACGAGGGAATTAGAATTTGATGAGTGGATTCGAACTCACTTTCAGCTGCAAAGATAGCAAAACTTAATTAGATTTACATTTGAGATCCCCGTGTACATATGTGAGATTAAAAATAACTATTTGAATCTTTTTAAGATTATTGTTGTAATGTGAAAATCGTGCGCGTCGAATCGAGCGTGTGAGCCAACAAAGGTGTGAATTTGATTCGCCTCTGTCGTACACGGCGATCTCGACCTTGAAATCAAGAATCATTCTGAAGAAGTATTAGCCATTCCTCTTTGATTCTCCCGTGATTCTCTCAAGATTCTCGACATTCTGCGTTAACTGATGGAGAATCTTAACAGACGAATGTTGGTTACTCCAACGTGAGATCGAATTAAAAACTGTAACTCGAAGTTATTCTCGGGTGTAGTTTGATTCATGACTCACGTGACTTCCGTATGACTCATCGACTCTAATGACTCATTGGATTCGCTTATTGACTGGGAACTTAAGATGTGGTAAGACTGCTTACATGACTCCCTGATAGCTAGCAACATGATCCATGACTCAATGATTCCTGAATGACTCAATTTTACCGATTCTCATGACTCAGCTGACTATAGGAATACTTGTCGATAATTTGTACGTCGAATTAAGAAATCTTGTTTTATGATTCTTGAAATTCTCATTTTGCGACTTAATGACCAAGTAATAATTGACTTAATTACATCTCTAATGAATAAAACTCAGTGTACTGCAATGACTCACGTGAGTCATGTTTGGCATTATGACTCAACTTGACTAAGTGTGAGTCAAACGAGATCCGTAAGAGTTAAGACTCTTTAATGACTCACATGACTTTCGAATGATTCACGCCCCTGGAAATGTAAGAGTCAAGAATCACGTGATTCAGATGACTCTCAGAATAGATTACTTACACTTTAATTCATTTATTAATTCCAATTTATTATAATGAAACTTTTGAAAGCAACAAATGTCTTGCTTCAGGATTAGGATTAAATGACGCACTCTTAATCAAATTAACTTTAAGGTCTTTTAAATTAAGCGTAGTTTGATGTTTTATTAAAACTCTTATGATTCCTGCTTAGGGAACTCAGATTCTGGCGCACTCTTAATTGAATTAACTTTAAGGTCTTTTTAATTAAGCGTAGTTTGATGTTTTATTATCATTCTTATGATTCCTGCTTAGGGAATTCAGATTCTTTTCTGTCAGGATTCCTTTTGTTTGTGATTCTCCCCGTGTTAAAAATTCAAGGGCATTTCAGAGAGGCTTGTGCAAAGCGAGCCTCCAAACAAACCTGTTTTCGGTCCAGTCCTCTCCACAAATGAAAAAAATGTGTATTTTTTGTGTTGAGCGAAACTTGAGATGGAAAAAAAAGAGCCAGCGAGATGGCAATGAACAAATAAATCTTGGGGAAATTTAAGTGAAGGCCATCTATCTTTCGTTTCCGCTTTTGTTTGCTCATCCATCCGACTGTCAGCTTATCTATCTATCTATATAGCTGTATATCTGTATGTCTACCTAT
>JAIQCU010002301.1:0-12239 GCA_022114935.1 Leptestheria dahalacensis
CGCATACCAGTTCGGACTAGATCATTTTCATCAAGTTTTTTGTGTGTGCATTCAGCAGCAAGAAGCATGCGATTCAGCAGGGACATGACCTGCTGAATTCTGCGTTGGGGTCGGAAACGTAACCCTTTTATTACTGGAATTCATATCGTTTAGTTGCCTAAATGATGTTTGAAGAATGGCGATCCTAGATATAGAGCAACATTTATTTGAAAACTTTTCAAGGCAATTAACTTTAAATACTATTTATACGTGATTCCAACACTGTACGGTCATTATTATATTATTATTTACGATTATAGTATTTCGCAACTTTTAGAATTTTACTGTGGCAAAACTAACGAACCGGTTATAACGAAACTTTACGAGTGCGGTAAGTATAATTAGGTCTAGACTTGATATTTTTTGGGTTGCTACATCTTTGAAAATGTGGGAGCAATAGACAATCAAAATTTCCCAGCAAGAACCCATTTTTTCATTGCTCTTGACTGTACATTATATTGCGTCCCACGTCCCACTGAAACACTATCATGTCAAGATGAGATGCAATTATAGCAAGTTTATACAATCTTTCTAAACCCTCGCATTATGCATCATTTTGGCGGAAAATAGTTATTTTAGCGATGGTAAACCTTAATGTATTGTCAATTCAAAGCTTTATATGCTAATTCATATAATTGCTATATGATACATTGCTAATGCTTAATCATCGTTTTAGAAAATAGGTCGAATTAGGTTAGAATTTGTTTCTTAACTTAACTTATTAGGTTGATTGGATCAGATTAGATTCGCCTACACGTGCTGGACGTTTGGAACCGTGAAAAACAGTTCCAATTATAATTTAACCGTATGTTTTCGTAACCTGAGGTTAAACTGCTATCAGCTTTATTTATATTTATTTATACGTAATTTGTCATATTTGGCTGTCATGCAAAATGTACTTTACCCAGGTTAGATCTGATTTACACTCAAAATTTCATGTGATTAACAGTGTGTTTACCGCTGTTGACAGAGTCGCGGTAAAAGGCATATACACATCCTATAGTGTGGTTAAAATCCTGCTGGTGGGGACGGCCATCATTCACTGTTTCAAGCAATTAAACACTCTTTTAAGATGGTAATTCAAGACGTCTTTCTTTGGGATAAATACCCATTAATCTTAACAAAAGCACGTGTTTATTGCCGAGGGAAAATCCTAGCGATTAATGCGGAGCTTATAAAAGAGAGTCTCAGTCATAATCTTCAATTAGGACCATATTGTCTGACCAGGGGTAATTAACCATCGGAGATAGCAGCTTGAAGAAAGCGGGGAGGCATAATTTTTTCATTCAAGGGCACTGCATGCATTAAGGGTTAATTCCCGGGCAAATTAATCTTGTTAAACAGCAAGCGGTTAATTTGTTTGATTGCTCTTTTCAACCGGAACCTTTTGCTAATATCAGGACGTTTTCAGTGCAGATTTTTGATTCTCATGAAAAAATAAAGTAATTAACAATCAAGTTGAATTAATAAGGGATGTGTTTAATTAAGGTTTCGTTATTAACGGGTCGTCAGAATTCAGATTGTCGTGTTAATTTAAATTGTGAAAATGTCGACTTGAGTCGAGTGTCTAATGAAATGCTAATGACGTTAACAGCCTATTAGTTCTCGTGTTAAACTAATTCAAAAAACTTAAGTTCATAAAAGTTCCTCAGTCGTCTGAAAACTGGAAAAATTATTGGATTTCTCTGTTAAACTAAACACATGATGGATACTGAAAATCGACAAGTTGAATACTCTTGACTTGAATGTTGAACTGAACTAGTGAAGTGAACTAAGCGATATTGTTAATCACAATCAGGTCAATTCAAGTTGACTATACAATCTGATTAACGAGGATCTCTGTCGACGCATAGCTCATTAGTATCTAATCTGATTCAGTCAATCAATCTATCGGTACTGCGAATAGATGAAAACAGATAGCAGACGTACATATCTAACCAAGTACTTTAAGTCAGTGTTTAAATCTAACGACTTCTAAACAGATGTTGATTTGTAGTTGAATTAGAAAAAAGAAGAGGAATCACAGTTACGTGTATATTCATTTCATATCACCGAGTGTTACACCTTGTTATGTCCTTGGAAAAAGGCGGATACTGCCGTTCTCTCGCTGTGGACGACTCTATTGTCTTGGTTAGGAGAGGTAGCCAGATCTCTGTATTATTTGACGTATTCACACCTCAACAGCTGGTCGTAGTGATTAATGATGCGACTCTCAAAGCTGCTGCTGCTTTTATCTCAGCCCCCCGTGTTATTCGGTCCTCTAGTAATACAATAAGAAGAAAAATAGATAATGGCAGTGAAAGTCCCATACAGATTTATATGATTGCGAATCTCGGGGAGACGCAGTGTTAAATCCTCGGCGAGAAACGGATGTAAATTCGATGCCTCTGCATGTTTTGTAAACGACAGGTCCGCAGCACGGCCTGTTTTTCCTCCCGGGCTGGTTTAGATATGTGTGTCGATTTCTCATTTTTAATTAGCAGGTCCATTTGGCCAGTTAATTACGCTCGACTGTCGTATATCGCATAGATGAAATTCAGCGCAGACAGCTCCATTAACTGACTGTGAAAGATTTTTATCCTTTAATAGTCATTAGAGTTAACTGTTATGTGTATTTGTATTGTATTACAACATATGGTTTTACCAAGAATTGCGTCAGGGTAAAGTTGACTTGATGGTCACTACGGTGGTAAACAGTGTTTCTAATGCTAGAATTCAACACGGGTCATATGCCAGTTCAGATCTTTGTAAAAAAAAAGTCCACGTTATGCGTGATGTTTGAACCTGTTGGACTCGATGTTTACTAGTGTTAGCTTTCAACACTTGGTGTGTATTTGAAGCTAATGCTGAACATGGTACTTAACCGTACTGACTGTTAATAAATTTCCCTGTGTGTGTGTGCGCGCGCGTCCAAAAACACCAGGAAGCTAGGTTTAAGCTGTTTAACACTAGCAACACAAGTATTAAGACGTCTAAACTGTTTCAAAATAGAAAATTCAAATACAGTATTGGTGATTGGTTGACCTTTACTGAACTTGGTACTGACGTACTACTGACTGTATTCACTTCTGCTTAAACGAGCTCTTGTTCGTTTCAGCACTTGGTAAGATGATTATTTAGTGGTTGAAATGTGCGAAACTTGGTATTGTAATGTAGCGGTTGCCTGACGTACTGACATCATCAATGAAATCTACTAAAACATGCTGACCATAGCACTGACCAACAACGACTATGCTGACTTCAACTGACTTTGAAATGCCAACACCAATATAGGCCAGCACTCGTTAATCACTAAAAAGATAGCAATTAAGATGTTGTAAGCGTTGGTGCCTGACGGGGCTGAAATCATCAGTGAAATCTCCTAACATACTGACCATAACACTGACCAAGAATGACTGTGCTGACTTCAACTGACTTTTTAAGCGCCAGCTACGATATAGGCCAGCACTCGTTCATCACTAATAAGATGGCAGTTAAGATGTTGTTAGCGTTATTTCCCCAACTTACTGAAATCATCAGTAAAAACTACGATAACATACTGACCGTAGCACTGACCAACAATGACTATGCTGACTTGAACTGACTTTTTAAGTGCCAACAACGATATATAGGCCAGCACTCGTTCATCACTAATGAGATGACAGTTAAGATGTTCCAAGAGTTTGGCTAGCAGACAATGGTTCAATTTAACGGTGCCAATTCGTTTAACTTAATTTTTCTTTTAAATCCACTTAAACTATTCTACCTCAAAAAGGAGCGACTCTTTTTTCTATGATTAAGATTTCCCTTTTTGCGGTCTGAGGGTTTGGAAGAAGACAAGCCGCCATATTGTTTATGGAACAAACGACGCAAAAGTATAGCGTAAATTTTCGACGACCAAGAGAATTATCTTGTCCTGTCACTCTTGTGTGAATCGCTAACTGCGAATGCCAAGGTTATTGTGGTCCCGCATATGCTTTTGTGTTGTCAGCTCAGCTTCGGTATTATAGTCTCATTAGGGCAGTACTTCCCCGTCATTAAAGTTAAATTATCTATTATACCTCGCCGAAAAGTCGACTGGCTAATTTAAAACTCGCAAACTTAAACAAGACATCAACATTAACTTTAGTTGCTTAATTGCTTTATTTCACGTTTTACATTGAAGGTTTTTTTTTAACTAATTAAACTGTGGTAATTCGTAAAATTGTACTTTTTCCAATTCTGTGTAACAGCTTGTTCACAAAAATTTTTCCCTCATTTTTTTACTCGAGGAGAATGTCACATTTACAACTGTAGAAATTCTCACCGCAAACTGAAATTTCCGGCCGTTTGCCTTGCCTTTGTTGGTGTGTAACAGTAATTTTTTCGGGCAATTCGCGTTCATTTGTCGAACAAGGATCGTCCAAATTTGTCCAGACATTAAGAAGAAACCACATCGTTGCACAATTAAAGATGCATCGTAAAAATCGCGCCGCGCTTTTACTGGACACTTTCATGGACTCGGTGAACCTTGGGCGTCCAAGTTAACTGGCCGTTTAACGAGAGTTTCAATTCTTCCATGCATCTGCTTTCTAACCAATCGCACCAAGCGGTAAATTCCTCGAGAAGCCTTGTAATCTGTTGCTCTATTGGGATATACTTAAACGGCGTTTTGGATTTTGAAGAGTTGTAAATGATAGTCTTTCTATAAGAGTTGATAATATCGTGCGTAAAGCTGTTTAATTTACCAGAGGGAATGTTTTTTCCCTAGAAAAGACGAGCATAGTGGCGTAGCGGGCCCCCCATCGTAAACGATGTGGAGAGACTTTGATGGAGATGATGTTGCACGCAATCTCTTTTACATCGCCCAATAAATAAGAAATAAGACGTGATCACACAGTCTACAAGGCAGTAAACAATTTTTTCTCCGTTATTATTTTATTTTTCATTCCGCAGTTCTGCCGTCGTGATGGTATCACTTGTCATTTGATTTTTATTACTCGTCAGTATACGGCCACAAGAAATACCTATAGTGATAATAACAAATTCTATTGTTGTCCCAAAAGGGGGGGGGGCCGTGGCGAAAAGGAGAAAAAAATGATTTCTTACAGTCTCGAGGATGCTGAGTGAAAACTGGCAACGCTGCGCACGGTTTTTACTGTGGGTCATAAATCGTCCGGGCAAAGTTACACCCCCGTGTTTTTCCTGTCCGACGAGTGTGATAGGCCCCTTCTTTTCAGGCGACTCGTCCAGGCACCAGAGTGCGAATTACTTCTGCTAGCCTGCTTGCAAATTGCTTAATCTTTATCGCACCTTTGGCGAAGAAAAGCCAATACCTGTAAGACGTCTATCGGACGGCGATTTGTTGGCTTTACCAAATACCTTGCCATTCATCAATCGATAGAATAGCTTAATAGCGGCTTATATTGATTGAGGAAAAGGGGGATAAAAGGGACTTGTTAGTGAGCGTGATGAATTCTGGGTGTAAAAGTTTTTGGCGAGGTTAGTATGTGTTGTTAACTAGTGGCGTGACTGCCGAGATAAATCAGGCCGGGGTTTTATAGTGTAATGAGTTTGGCTTGCCGGCGGGACAGGCGAATTGAGAAATAAAATTACCATAAGAAAGGATTTGATGCGGGCAGTGAAAAAATCAAATTAAAATGAACGTGCCGTTACTTGTTGAGTGGCCAAGTGTGTGGATAATGAGGGCCAGCTTGGGTTCAACCCCCGGAGCAGCGTTGCCACACCGTATAATCATCGGCCCATTACAAAAGGCAAGAGAGGCGAACAGCACCGGGGTAGACAGCTCCTTGAAAACTGCATCAATTAACGCTCTTGCGCCACGCACAAAACGTTTTGACGCTTCTCTCTCAACAAGAATCGCACTTGCCTACCAGCGAGATTCTTGACTATCTGCTAAGAATCTTGACGCGGAGTCAAGATTCTTGATGATTTACACGGGTCGCGAACCTCGGTTACCTTTTTCTCCGTAAATGGCGGCTTTCCGAACATGGCAGCAGGTTACCAGCAAGGCTTTGACTACTACGGAGAATTTCTCAACTGCAATTTTTGTAAGTTAGAGGGTATTTGGACCATCCCTACAGAAGCGGGCGTTTCGCACCGTGTCATTGCAATACCTTATCATTCTTATGGAAGTAAGAATTAGCAAGTCCCCATTAACTCCGGGGTAATTAAACACCACATGTGGGTCATCCGGACCGCCATCTACTCGATGTAAAAAGACGTCTCTACTGGGTGTCCCAGTAGACCCCTGTAGGCTGATCCAATTACCCCAATTTCCCGGAGTTTTACCCTTAAGAAGAACGTGATTCGCTTAATACTAGGAAACGAATCGCGATATCTACGACACTGCATTAGGCTTGAGTAAAGATAAGGATCGGCATTCAGACCACCGTTTTCATTTGCTCTACTGGACGTGAAGATGCTTCCTAGCGCGTGTTCCGAGCAGCCCCAAGAAGTGCCCCGGTCCAACTGCACCCCACGCAGCCAGGTTTTCTTGAAAGGAGAGAGAGAGAGGTTGGTTGAAAAAATTTGGGGCTTATCCCCGGGACGGCCGGTTTCCCATAAGTCGGCGGGTTTCGGTGCGACGTTGCCGCGCATACAAATGGCTCTTTTAGCGAACTTTTCCTCACGACTTGTAACTTGTTCCCTTAATGGACGTGAAAATGAGCACAACGGTGATTTGGCTGCGTCTCTATTACAACTTGTTTTAGTACGCCATCCCCCTCCCCTGAGGTTGTGCTCCAACCCACAGACTCTTTTTCTCTGATATATTTCGTGCAATTTATACCCAAAAAATATTTTATAAAAACTCGATGGTACGACGCCCTTGAGTATTCAGCAAGGTAAGAATCACGGAGAGGAGAATATCTCGTCAAGTTTGTCTCTAATTCAACTAGCGGGACCTGACAACAGTTGTTTTTATTCGTCTTGTTACCAATCTACTTCTTTTCTGGTTGATTTTCTTCTTATTTTGTTTCAAATACTGCTTTCTTTTCAGTCACTGCAAACCAGTCTCGGGTTCCAAATTTCTTTCCCTTGCTTCAGTTTTTTGTTCGTTCAGGTTAATCTTGTTAATTAAATCGACGTTTTGTAACCTTGATAGAAAGCTGCTGCAAGGACCGTTCTCCTTTTTACAAAGCTGCCTGTGTTGCCTGTTGATTTTCTCGATTCCCTAACAAAGAGAAAGAAGAGACAGTTGGAAGTGGAAAAAAAGGAGAGACGGATAAAGAGAGATTAATGTCAGAAAAAGGAAGCTGTTTTAGCCAAATGTTTGTTTTCCACCCCGTTGTTCGAGTCCCAGCGTATCTAGTTTCCCTTGCTGCATCTTGAACGAAGAAAAAAGGCGAGGGGTTCGCAAGTCCACGGAAGTGAGTTCCGAGTCGTCAAATCTTTCCAAGATTCTTCAGGGATTTTCGGGAATTTCTGGAAAGACTTTTGGGATTTCTTTTTGGGAGATATCTGGTGATTTTAGAGAATTTTCGACGGATTATTGTTTCTGTGGATTTTTCTGATATTTTGGCTGAAGTGCTCGAAGGATTTTCAGTCTTGCGAACCCCTCGGAAAAAAAGGGGAAAATTGTTCAACTAAAGAAGAACAAGAAGAGGCTTAAGAAGTACTTTAGTCTTAAGTGTTTCAATTGATACTTTAAAACCTTTTTGCGGTAAAAATATCGAAACCCTTTTGCCTCTCTAAACGCTTCTCTAAATTAGCTTCGATGAAAACCAGACGTTTCCCTCAGCTCTTTTGTCCCGTCCCCATATATTTTTAGGTTTCAACCAGATTCTTTTTTACAGCGACTTTCAGATCCCTGTGAAAAGGGGTCAGAAAGTATTCAAAAAGACGGGTTGGCTGGTTGCTTGGTTGGCCCCGAAGTAGTGCTAAGTCGCTGTCACCTGAATGTCACATAATTTTCTTCGATATGCAGCCATTGGGTTGGCTTTCATTGGGGAGACGGCGGCGGCCATCTTGTTTCTCTGTCCGGAGACATTGTACACTATAAAGGGCTTGGCTAGATTAAAGCGTTACCTTGCGCTGCTTGCTAATTAAGCCCATATTGTGCATACAAGTCGACGGTTTTGCTGGCTGTTTTATGGAGCTTGAAACTTTCACGCGGTTTCGTCATTGTTTATTACAATCTGCAGAGTATAATATAGCGTACGAGGAATGAAACAACTCACAAAGTCGAGATCCTATAGAAAGCGGGGAACCCTCGTGAAACAAATTAATAAAAAGCTTCCCTTGGATGGTATACCTTTTTTTAATGATGATGAGCGTACGGGGGCAAGGTGTAGAGAAATGAAAAGAGTAACATAATGTGATAAAAGAGGGGGGGGAAAGGATATTTCGAAACGGCAGCAACATCAAATGTGCCTCAAGTTTCCATACAACAATGCGGATTGTTGGGCTTTATTGTTCACGGTGCAAAGTGCAGACCAAGGGGTTTGTTGCCAGCCTGAGATTCTGGTTGGGCCTTTGAGAATACCAGGTTCCTTTTTTCTCCCAACTTTTTTGAAACCTTGGATCTCCTAGGGCGAGAAGCTCTTCAGGTGCTCGATTTTTGCAGTCGCCCCAGACAAAGGAAGTTGGGAGTTTTTCTACTCTTGTTGTTGGGTCGTCTTTTTTCCCCTCCTTCCTTTTTCGATTTTAGAACCAAAGTCAGAAAATCATGCTCTTCTATCAAAGAAGGAGTTTTGGATATTTGAGAAACTTGGGAAAATTGAGAGGAGTCGCCGCGGGTCTGGAAACGAGTTGTTTGGGTGCAAGTCGTGATGAGCGTACCGAGAAGCCCGAAGACTGCAACAAGGCCAGCCCACTTCTCTTTAGAGATTCTAAACCATTGGCTTGACCCTCACATCTTCATTGCCTTTGGACAAGTTGGAATGCACAACTGGTCATTCGGGTTATCGCTTCATAAATCCTTCTTGCCCGAGAAATACAAGTCCATTTCGCTGCGGAATACATAAACAATTTCCCTTTAAAACGTCTCGCGCTGACCAACACAGCGTTTATCCTCTGATATTTTCTCCTAATAACTCATTCAGTAATCAGCGTGCAGTTTTACGTCCCAGAAAAATAAAACACACACACGGAAAAAAAAACAGCAACAAAAGATTGACTAATTTCCTAATTAACCGGCGACCCCGATATCAGGTTCTGCAGAATTCCGCTAGAGTCGCTGGCGTCTGTTCCTTTTTTCCCCCCTACGCCGGTGCCGCGGTCTGGACAAGGTCCTGGTATACATGTATAAAAGAACGCTGTAATGGAATTTTTGCATGTTGTCAGATATTCGTCGTTAGTGGCGCCACCGTGGCCTTCCTCTGCTTATGCCTCCTCCGCCATGCATAGAAAAGAATAGAAAAAAGGGGAAAACAGAAAAAGTTTGACTGTAAAGGAGAGAGAGAGAGAGAGGGAGAGAAAAAAAAGAATTGGGAAGATGATGATGGTAAGGAAGAAGAGAGAAGGAGAGGATGAAAAGGCAAAAGAAGTTTCTGAAGGCAGGCAAGTTGAGTTGTAAGCCGAGGGGAGTCCGGCCTGTCATTGCGGGGCTCTTTGCAGCCGAAAAAGAAACCTGACGAGCTTGGCCCTGCGGGCTCTCCACGACGCACTAAAACCCAATAGCTTTAGTTCGGGTTGAGCCCTTGGGGGCGCTCTTTTAGCTCGTAGAACGTGAGAACCACAGTCTACAGTTTAGTCTTCAGTCGACCTTGTCACGGTACGGACGTCTCTTTCACTCGGTCTCACCCAGCCTCCCGTTAGCGGTTAATTCTCCTCGCCCGTCTCAAAGTTTGAGTATGTGTTGTAGTGACGTCATCGGGAACGTGATCGGTGCCTTTAGTCTCGGATTATGGTGTCTCTATTAAGGGCGTAATTGAGGCCTTGTCTGCTCTCCTATTCAACTTTGCTTGAGACTTCGGAGCAGCTCGCACTCTTCCAGGGACGAAAATTGAAGGTAAACACCTGACAAGACAAAAGCGTTTGAATCGAATGAAAAGAAACACACCAACATCAGCACCAGCAGACAGACTGTTTCAAGTGTCTGCGATCTTGGAAGAAGAGAGAGAAAGAGAGGATGGTGCACACACTAGCACACGACAGGACTCAAGTAGGGGAGAGTGACTTGAGAAACCCGTCCTTCAAGCTGTTAGATTGGACCTGTTGATAAAAGGCCCGAGTGAGGCCATTAATAACACGGAGCCAGGTCGGCTAATTGGTGTCAACCCAGCCCCTTGCGATATCAATTCATATTTATATATCACTATCGACTTCTCAGTAGATTCCGACACATTCCTAGTTGCCATGCATACTAATGTGAAAGGCTAAACCCCTACACCTGCTTTTATTCGTCGTAACATGGGCCCGATTGCACGGCGGATGCCCTCGACGGGCGGAGTTCCTTGTCACAAACAAGTGTGATCGATCACTAAATCCTGCTCCGTGCTTCTTATCTAGGGAACTTTTTACATTTTTTGCCTGGACGTCTTATGCGGCCGGCACCGCGCACTTTTAACAGAGCCCGGTTTGATACATGCGAGCCAAAAGTGTTGTTTTCCTCGTGGAACCCCTCGCTGGATATGCTAATGAATACGAAACGTGTTACTTTATAGAAAAAAAGCACTCGACTGTTTGCTAGCTAAGATGTGATGTGACACGTGCCTTTTTTCCACAGCGATCTTTATTTGCACTGGACACACACATACACACATGAAGGGCTAACTCAAGTAGTACACGCGTTTAAAGCAAGCAAACGGGATCTAAGAATTCCGTAATCTGTGTACCCCGAGTCAACACCGTAGGTTTGGTTGTCCACCTACTGGTGTTTTCCCTTTGAGTGGACTTGTAAATTACTATGATTGACGAAGTTATCAAATGGGTGTTAAAATCTATAGACTCAAGATGAATACTGGGTCGATATAGTGTAATAATAACGTATAGACAAGGGGGAACGGTTATCTGTCGACACCATCTTCAACATGTGTTTGTGTAACACTGTTTTTGTTTTGTTTATGTTGTTTAGGATTCGGGCCTGGACCGGGCGGGCTTCCGCTTCACATGCCTTCAGCCTTCGCTGCGTTCCCGCCGGCCGCGGCCGGACCCGGGGCACTAGCCGCAGCAGCAGCAGCCGCCGCCGCAGCAGCCGCTGACCAACGCGCATCAGACGGACGACTCCTTTGGGACCCGACTGCTCGCCTACACCCCGCAGCTTTCCAACATCCAGGGTAAGGGTTCTTCTCCGTCTCTTTTGTTCCCTTGAAAACCAACCCCCCCCTCAAGAGACCGATCAGAGATACACATGACGACAGTTATAAATGAATGTCCGAGAAATCTTAGATCCCCCAGGGCTGATTTATCGATTGTTTCCATAAAAAAAGGAGCTCCGAGGCGACATCTCTTTTCCCAACTGATAAACACTGGGCAATACGTTTTTACGACGTCCAGTTGTTGAGCCCTGCCCTGTCGGGACCGGTCTCAAATTTGGGGGTAATTCAGGCTTTAGAGCGTATGGCGAGGTGTAGTCTTACGTAAAAATTCATAAACGGAGGCCTACAAACAACGAAACGCCGTTTACGACACTCTCGGGACAGGGTAAGGAGGGGATTTCAGTTTGTTGTCAGTCGGGAACAAGGGTGCAGGGGGGGGGATACACTGAGTCATAAAACAAGAAATGTTCCGACTGTCCCTCGGGGTTTCGTCGTAAAAATTTCGGGAGGCTGATTCCTCGTCGATTGGGACCCTAAATCGTATAGAAGATACCTACCTCCTCTCCTCCCTCGGCCCAGCCGCCTCCATCCACAAATCCGCTCCGTCGAAGAAGAAGATCCCGCTAGTGGAAATAAACACGAGTCAGCACGCCGGGGCATTGCGAAGCTGTTAGAAAAAGGCCCAAAGAGGAGGAAGAAAAACAAATGTAAAATTATCACCTGTTTTGCTTGAAAATCTGCGCAGCTGCTGTCGGCATGTCGCCGGCACTTTGACGTTGCCGGGGCCCAGGGTCCCCGCTGCCCGGGAGAAAAAAACCCCAAAATAAATCCCTTCTGGTACAAAAGACTCATCTTGGAAGCCAAAGAACAGGGAAAGAGAAGGATATTAGAGAGGAGGAAGATGGAGATCCTAGATGACAAGGTGGAAAAAAATGAAGTGTTAGTCGATATCGCTTTCCACTTTTCCAAGGGTTTCGTTGAAGTAATCTGTTACGACAGCTGCTTTTAAAGACGGGGTAC
>JAIQCU010002302.1:0-11795 GCA_022114935.1 Leptestheria dahalacensis
GAGTTACAATGACATAAGGCGACAATAACATTACGTAAGGACGCTCCTATTCCCACATGTTTAGCCACAATTAGCGAAATCATAGTGTGAATAGCAGGTTCTATTCCAACACAAAACATGTTATTCAGATCCTAATCAGCCCCCCAGGTTAAACCGTATTCTACACTTTATCTACACTGAATTATAAAAGCAATACGCTATTTTAAAATTACTACAACAGCTCGCAAACAGTCTTACTATCGCACAGGAAAGTTATCTGCACAAATCTAGGTGTAAAAAAGCTATTTTTTTAAATATTATAGTACAGTGAAGAGCAATAAAAAAGGGGCTTTTGCTGGGGAAACGTTGATTGCGTATTGCTTGTACCTTTTCAAAGATATAGCCAGCCAAAAAATACTGGGTATAAAACTAACTGTACTCAATGCATTCTTAAAGTTTCGTTAAAATCGGTTCGTTAGTTTAGACAAGATAAAATCCTACAATAATTTCCCGCTATTCACGACCCTTATTTTTGCTGCTCTAGATTGTACGTAGTATCATTTCGATTCATCAAGTTTCAGCTGCCAGAATACCTTGGAATGGCTTCATCGGGAGCGTTTTCTTTCCGGCGTTTGCGTTCCAGCTCGCTGCCGGATTGTTCAGACGACTCGGCGGTTGAGGCCGGTTCGTTTTCCAGCTCCGATATTTCCGTGTCTGAAGTTTCGACGTCTGAACGCGATCGCTTGGTACCAGCCGGCGGCTCCGGTAGCGGTCTGTCGTAATCTAAACAGAAATCGATAACTTCCTTTATTCCAAATACGATGCCATTTCCAGTTTTATTTCCCCCCGACTTTTCTAGTACAAGTACGTCAACTAGATGTTACCGGTAAGCAACTGATTCAGGCAATTAGCAAGTCAATTTAACAAAAATCAATTAACGTCATTACATATAATTATGGGAAGAGACAATAAATGACATTGGATAACATGAAATGATAACATTTTCAATTTGATTCTTATCTTTGAGTAAGTCACCATGACGAGGAAATTAACTAGATTTTAGCATAGGAAACAATTCCGGGAACTAGTAGGTAATAAGGTATTTAACGGTCGTACTTATAATTAATGGAAGAGTTAGTATATAACATAGAATAATAGCATTTCCTGTTCAAGTTCTCATTTCCCAGTAAATAGCCGTAACAAGAGAAATACATGGATTTCATCTATATGAACAATTCAGACAACTATAGTTACAAGGCCATTTACTGTTACTACATATAGTTAAAGTTGCACAAAGTTAATTATATTGTCATTAATTATAATTACATTAAGTACGTTGCATCGAAAGTGAATAATTCATGACTTTCGGCAGCCGATAAAATCAAGTTTAAATTTCAAATAATGAAAGGAGAATATGTTATTCTTGTTCTGGTTATTTGCCGTACTGGTATTGCCGAGAGATTCTCCACGTGGTGGTAGCGGCGGCGGCGGTGCTTCGGGCTCCTCGACAGCCTCCTCGCTGTCCTCTTCTTCGATCTCTTCGCTGTCGATTTCCTCCTCTTCCTCCGAGTCGCTCTCGCTGAACTCGCTACTGACGCCGTCTTCCTCCGGAGTATCCTTGTCCGCAGTCAAAGAATTTCCCAGAGAGTCGGTTCCATTGCCGGGGAGTTTTAAAGAGCCCTCCATGATGGCTAGATAGGAAAAACGCAACTGCTCCGCCGTCTGGATTAGACCTGGTCGGTACCGACGCATTTCCAGGACCAGCTCCTTCATGTTCACAGGGATTCCTTTCTCTAGCTGCAATATATGTCATTATTTTAACTACAGTTACGTTATCTCCTATAAGGTTAACTAATATTACCTCTAAACATTGTATATCGCAACATACCATCACTTGATTCTTACTACTTCAATTACGTTAACTTATAGCACATCCGTACTAACCATGATAAGCACAGAGTCGACGAGGCAAAATGTGCCAGACCGACCGATGCCCGCGGAGCAGTGCACGACAGCAGGTCCGACGGGACTAGAAAAAAGACAATGCCATATCGTTACTACTCTGCATTAGTGGGTTTTGGGAATTCAAAGGTACTTTTCGTTTGTTCCTGAGCCAAGTCCCCCGGTGTTTCTAACATCTTGAAGAAACTGTAAGAAGTCTGTCGAGGTTGACGGTACTCCAAAGTCAGGCCAGGCTGTATAATGAAACTGGTCGATAACCCGGCTTTCATCTGACTCGTGGTCGGTTAATCTAAGTCCAACAGGCAAAAAAATAATTAGACTATAAACATATTACGTGTAGGGCGCTTCTTTTACTTGAAGTTTCTCAGAATGTAATTGCCGCAATACATTTCTGACAACAACTCGACACTGAGCTGTACGTCGGAAAACGTGAGCACGCTCCCGTGATGTGACCCTAGCGGCCAGTACGAGTGGCACTTGACCTGAGGGACAGATTTGCGTTAACGGGCGCTGCCTTCACTACCATGTTGGATCTCTCAATACCTGATTCCTCTCCATAATGTTGTTAAGCATCACAATAGCTTTCGACCTGCGTTCCCACACCATCAACCAAAAGTGTGATGTTGTTGTTGACAATGGGCCTTGGGTCAGAATGTACTCCCGTCTGGCGTCAGGGACCTAAAGAAGAGATGCTCAGTACTTGAACAAATACGTTGCGGCAGAAGCATGCTTACTTTGACAGAGCTGGCGTTTATGTAATCACAGGTTCCCCTACGCAACCTAACCCGGCTGTGGTCGTAGGGATTTACATCTTGGTAGCGATTCAGGTCTCGGTTCTTGACGCTCTTTGACTCGTCAAAGCTGTAGTCGTAACCGCTCGACTTGACACGGATGTCCTGGTAACCAAGCGTAAATGAATAACATGAATGTTTTGAAGAAAACTGATATGTAATGGTGCAAGTACCATGAAAAGCTGAGCCCATCTGCCTTCTTTTTCCAGAGTGAAATATTCATCCCTGATGCTTTGCCCGCGACCGAAATCCATGACTAAATGTGTACAATTGATCTGAAACGTTGCAACAGTTTTTGTCAAGTTTGGCCTGAACGAGAAAGATTGCTCTAAATGCTTGACGCAACCACTATTTTTTTCCTAACTTGCCAACAAGGTAACAGTCAAAAGTAACACCAGAAGATGCTTGCCGCACAATGAAGTTTACAGCAAGACGCTCGGCGCGCTTCATTTGTTTCAGCCGTTAAGAACCCCCCCCAACACTTTCCCACCATACAACAAATTTGAATTTTTCAAATACAAATTAGAGGCAAAAAACAATATAATCTTGATTATAAGAAGTTTATCAGATGTAGGTAATTCGAGTGTAGAATTAATACACAACGGCATATGACAGCGATATGTAAAAAAAAAGAAAACTTAACGAAAAAGATACCTCTGTTAGAATATCGCCTCCTGTGACGTTAATTCAAACCAGCAGGAAAATGTACTTTTTTAAAAAATTAAGTAACATCGGAAAACCGCAATATGCAGCCGCACTGCTGAACAGGAAAAGATTGTAACAATGAAATAGATAAAATATACATCGTCCGTAACCATGGATACCACATACAAAATAAATGACTAAAAAATTGCTCTCACTGCAATTAGATTACTTAATATAATAATAATACACATCAATAAGCTTAAGCAAATAACAGCAAACGTTTCAGTTGGCTATTCATGAGGCCAATGAAAAACCTCAACGTTTTTTTTTCTCGTGTTTATTTGCAATAGACTCATAGGACAGCCGACAGAATATAATATTTCAAATTGCCAAAAGTTCTGCAAATTGAATCCGATTACACGACATATCCGTAAATTTAAAAAGAAATACGTTTACAGCGGAAGGAGCGGGGGCAAAATAGGACAAAACAGAAACCATTTGAATTTCAAAAAATCAAGACCTTGATTTGACACCCATTTACACCGAACACGAACGATACATTCCCTCGGACACATTTGCCACAATTTAGTATGTTTATCTTGTGAACTGAGGGCATAGCAGGGATTAAGACGGTATACAGTCAAGAGAAGCGAAGCACGCTAGACGGGGTATAGCTTGTTGGGTTGAACGCTATTCACGAATCGGCAGAGGGAGGCGGGGATGGGTGAATAAAAAGCTGCTTCGTCTTTTTTGCCTTATTTCCTTAAAATTTTGTCGTGTATGATGTTATGCTCTAGGTTGATTTCTCCCTTTCACGGTTTGCTTCCAGGCGGGTTCTTGGCTGAAAACAATACAACATTGACAAAATTATAATTTTATTATTGTTATGTAATTATTGTTATAGCAGGTAGGGCAGAGTGACCTGGAAAGCGAAATAATCATGATAACTTAATTAATAATATTGCAAATAACAAATTCACAATATATTGAAAGGATAACAAGAAATAAAAAAGTACTTCAAATAATTTTTGTAATAATATCAAGTTTATAACTTTTGTAAAATATTACATTTCTCTACGATGAGATGTTTGGGGTGTTGGGTTGACTTAGGAATTATCGTATTTACCTGAGGGAGCCACTCGCGGTGCAGACGACAGGATATTTGGCCTAACGGTCGGGTAATACATATCGGTGCGCTGATGAGGTCCTATAGGAGGCCGGCCACGTCTCGCCTGAACGGGTGCCATTATACCACTGGGACCTATTCAAGGGAGTCATCACAACTGAACTGTTACATTTACATTAACGTCCAAACATCAATATATTTATATATATCGTATAAATCAATATACGACATATTAACACATACGATCCGGGCAAATCATATATAGTCATACAATCACGTAATTTGTAAAAGATTAATATGTAAATTATATTATAATATATCGCGTAGCCGCTTCGATTATAACCGACCATATCACAAATCTAACATCATATGTAAAAATTACGTTACCAGCAACACCCGCACCCATGCTAGCAGCTTGCAACAGCTGCTGCATAGCTGCTCCGCTAAACTGATTCTTCTGCTGCTGCTCCAAAGCTTGCTGCCGCTGCAGCATGAGCCGCTGGGCATCGAGCGGCTGCTGGCTCATACCCAGACCGGTGGCTGCCATCATAGCCGCATACTGCGGCACGTTCATATTCTGAATCTGTTCGACGACCATTTGCAGACGCTGCAGCAGCTCGGGGCCCGACACGTTCGGATACGCCGACCGTATATTGTTTACTAGAGCGGCCAGTGGTACTCCGCCTACTGTACGTCCCGCCAGCATCTACAAACAAGAAACGCAAAACGTTAATGTTATACTTAAGTAGATCATACTTATAAAATTTATTTATCCTTTTAACTTGTAACTAATATAAAGTTGATGTCTATACTTTCACTTTTCATGTCAAACGTAATTATGAATAATGACTTCTACTAATTTTACTGCTAATGAATGAAAATTAAGAGATGAAACCTGAAGCTGGGCTTCGAGCAGTCCAGCAGCAGCCGGATTATTATCGAACATGGGTGTGGTGAGAATTCCGCGATTCTCGTTTTCGTAGTCTTCCCAGGCAGCCTTGCGCTCGTCTTCATTGAGTTCCTCGTCGGCTTTGTTCTGCAAAAGAGAGTCGTGCTCGTGGAAGGTGACGATCCACTGCTTTTGGTGCATCATCAGCTCGCCCAGCAGTCGATCCCTGGGTACCATGGGCGTGGGTCGGCGCATGTGGCTGTCCGGGTCGAAGCTGTACAGCTCGGCCAGGTCGGATGCGTTGAAGTGGCGCTCGATTTGCTGCTCGTCGACCACGCGGCAAGAGAGTGACAGCTTGGTCACCTGACGGTCGTAGATCTTCTCTTCCATGGTGCCCTGCGCCAGGAACCGGTAGATGTAGCAGGGTTTCTTCTGACCGAATCGATAGACGCGGAAGATACTCTGCACGTCGTGCGACGGGTTCCAGGAGGCGTCAAAGATGATAACGCGGTTAGCTGCCACCATGTTAATGCCTGCACGTCACAAAGAACCATGATTTAGCACCAAGAGTCAGTGTAGATTTCAGTCTACGCGAGCAGATTAATTTACATTCTTCACACTATTTTACGGACATCCTCACAAACATATTATATTATATGATATTACATTAATATACAATAAATTATAACTAAAAACTACATGAACGCTGAGACAGGAACTTTTACAAAGTACGCGATGTTAATAAAACTCTACAATTTACATTAAAAAACTGATCCAAACAAAACGGCTGATGATGAAAATCGCAATATCTATTTGTGGAATGGGAGAATTCCAGTCAACTAAGACGAACTGAATTAGCACTCTATAATCAAGCTATAAATGAATTTTAAAAATAGATATGCTGAAAAGAAAGTGCTTTCGTTTACCTAAGCCTCCAGCGCGGGTTGATATGAGAAAGAGTCGAGCCCTGCTGTTTTTCGGGCTATTGAATGAATTGCACCAGTTCTTCCGCAGTTCGGCCGACGTGGATCCATCAAACCGGAAGTAATCGACGTTCAGCCTCCAAGTGCCCAGGGCGGTGTCTTCGGCATCTACAGACAACATTCAATTCAAATTTTAAAGTTCGAACTAGAACTTAAAATCAATTTTCAAACGATGTTTAGAAGGTGGGAAAAGTTTATACCTTGAATAAAGCCTGCTTCATGCCGGCGTTCCTCTTCGAGACGCAGGAATTCTTCAATCAGATCTAAGGTGACCAAGGATTGGCTGAAAACCAAGACTTTGTCTCCGATGAGTTCGCACTTGCGCAGGATCTCCATGAGAAGTAACAGTTTGCCACTGTGTTCGATTTTGACCATATCGTCTTCGGTGACAAACTGCGACCACCAGCAATTGGACGTCACCACCGTGCTCAGATCTTCTTCGGGCGCAGGTTGGCTCCCTCGACCGGCCCGGGTGCGGCTCTTCCAGGCGATGCCCGTGTTTTCCTCCTCGGCTTCTTCGTTGGACTCGTCGTCCGTGTTGTCCAGGCAGACGACTTCATCTCCGCCCTCGCTTCCGGAACCGTCGTCGATGAAATCGTTCATGGAGTCTTCAGAGTCGCCTGTTGCGCGTTGTTCGCGTCGGATCTGCGCCAACTGCAACGCTCTTTAATTTGAAAAAAAAAGTGAATTTACATTTTTCCGTTACCTTACGAAATTAACTACCTGTAACTTAATTACCTTTATTGCAACTAACTGAAGAAATTATTTGCTTGCCATTAATGTACTTCAATGACTTGACTTTCTTTTAAAAAAAATCTTATACAATAACAGACACTAAAATTAACAGCCAAGTTGAACAAAACAACTGTTAAAAAGTTATAAGTATATTTTTACCGAGGATGTGTCCATATTTTGCCTAGCTCCTGGAAATCCGCAAAAAGACCAGATCCTTTTCCTCTTCCGGCAGGCATGGAGGCGTTGGGTCCTCCGCGGGCGCATTTCTCCAGATAGTGTCGGTACATGTTGATCTGCATTTCAGACATCTTGACCGAAATGACGTACTCGTGCTTGGGCGGGAGGAAAGGCGTCAGCACGGAATAGTCAAACCGCTGGACGCAGCCCTCCAGCTTCTTGTGCAGCACGTGAGCCCTTCGCTTCATGATGCGCACGTCGTGTTCGGTGGAATCCGCGCACTGACCGTTCTTGATGGGGTTGGCGAAGCGATTCGTGAACTCTTTCCTGGTACCTGGTTCCAAATAGCCGGAATTAACAAGACGAAAATACAATACAAGTATTTACAAATTACCTAGAAGATTCGGTTTAACAAACTGGATCATGCAGTGATACTCGGTCAAGCTATTCTGCAGCGGGGTTCCTGTCAGGACAATCCTGCGTCTCGTGGCGATTCTATTGATGGCTTTGGACAAGGCGGCAGCTTCGTTCTTCAGCAAGTGGCCTTCATCGCAGACGACCATATCGGGTCCCGGATCGACGAGAGCTCGCTGGAAGATCTCTCGGTACTTGGCTTTGACGCGCTTGTTTTTCTCGTTGGTGATGTTGCGATACATTTCGTACCCCATGACGAGAATTCCTCCATTCTGCGACCACATGCGTACGTGGTACATGCGCATGTCATTCTGCTTGACATTGGCCAATTCGTAGACATCGGGCTCCATGTCGTCGACTAGCCAAGTTTTGAATTCGTTGACCCAGTTGAGAACGGTACTCAGCGGACAAACGACCAAGACTTTCTTCACGTTGCAGTCGGGATGAGCGAGGACCGTGTGGACCAAGGTAACCACCTGCAGCGTCTTTCCCAAGCCCATGCAGTGAGCCAGAATGCAGCCGGATCCTGGATGTTCCTTCAGGCGTTCCAGCGACTCGAAACAAGCGTCCCACATGAATTTCACTCCTTTTGCTTGATGAGGTTTCAGCTTTTCAACGAGTCGCTTATCGACGGAAACCAGTTCCTTCTTTGTATCAGGATCAAAGTCGAGAACGAGTTTCTCGATACGAGCATTGACCATGTAGTCGTCTTTGAAGGACTCGTTGTAAAAGTTCTGTCGATCCTGAATACGCCTGATGCGTTCCTGCTCCTCTCGGACAGCTTCCTTGGTCTGGCTGTGAAGGTGCTTGTCTTTGATGATCTTCTTGATGTTCTTTCGACCCTTTCCTGCAGATTTCTGCGAGTCGTTTAGAATTTGAACGTCCGAATCGGATCCCGAACCCGATGAAGTAGCAGCTTTGATACGGCGCCGTTTCTTGCGTTTGGGTTGATCCCCATCGGACGATTCCCCAGACTCGCTCTTGTTGCCTTTATTGTCGGATTCGAAGTCGGAATCGGAGCCGGCAGCTGATTCCGAGTCGGATTTGATCCGACGCTTGGCTCGTTTCTTTTTCTCTTCGGTGTCTCTCTTCTTTTTGTCCTTCTCGCTATCCTCGTCGTCATTGTCGCCGGTTCCTCCTTCGGTCAGTGGGGCGTTCAGCAGGTCCAGAGTTTCAGGATCGATTTTCTTCTCCTTGGTGTCGACAAAGTCGTCATCGCTATCCTCGGCAACTTTCTCGTTCTTCACCGGTTTCTTTGATTTGGACCCGGACTTGGTTTTGCCTTCGGCCTGCTCTTCAGCGGACGAGTCGGAAGAAACAGCTAGCAGTTCTTGTCTCGCCTTTTCTTTTTCGTCCACAGCCTCCGCCTTCTTGGGTGAACCGTCATCCAGATCGAGGGTTTTGGTTTCTTCTTCCGTATCGGAATCGTCGCCGGAACCATCAGAGAGAAGTGCCGAAGGTTTCTTTTTCGAATTGGTGGCCCTCTTGGGTCGCNTTTCCGTCGGGACTTTTAGCCGAATTTTTCGACGTTCTGTTCGAATTGTCTCGACGTTTGGTTTTCTTGGTGCGGGGACTGGACAAAATGTCGGACAGATCCGAATCGGAAGTGGCTAGAAGCTTATTGCGGGCTTTTTCCTTGGCGTCTACGTCTGGCTCATCAGCGTCGACGGCAGTTTCTTTAGCGGCAGGTGCGTCGTCAGTCTCGGGAAGCACAGGCGATTGCGGACTGTTTTCCGACCTCTCCATGGCTGCTTTAGCCATATCGAAGAAATCTCCCATGGAATCTTCCGACTGTTCTTTCACTGGGGATCCCTTGGCAATGCCTGCTGCAGTATGATCCTCCTTGGGTTGTTTATCGCTAGCGGATTGAGTTTCGGTCGCAGCTTTTCTGTCTCGGGGATTCCTGCCGGCCGTACCGTGCGGAGAATGGCGAATCTCGGCGTAGAAACCGTCCCGTTCGTTGATTTCGCGGAAGTTTTTGAACTTGAGTATTAACCGCGGCTCCTCGGATTCCCCTGCGTCCTGCTTCGCGACCGACTCGACCTTGGTGGAAAGCGTCTCTTTGAAATTACGCAAAGCGGAAAGTGTTTCCTCCACCGCGGCGTTCAGTTCGGTGAGAAGGATTCTGTCTGCTGTTCCAGGCGGTTGGCTTTTTTCCGTGATTCGTTCAATATCTTGAAGGTATCTGGTACCAATACTCTTGGCTGCTTTTAAGATCTCTGGTAGACTTTCAGCGGGTACGTCATCGTCGTCGTGGCTGTTCTCTTCGCTAAAAGAGTAAACAAAACATAATAACAAACGTTAAGTACTACATAAAATGTGAAAGGATAATAATTGTATAACTTAAACGGAATAATCTGATTACTGTTCTTAAGCGAATTTAAGTTATTACTTTGATTTGCATTGAAAAATAGTAATGGACGAAAAAGACCATTTTTAAGTTAACCATTATATTAAACTTTAACTATTATTATGAGGATAACCACAAACTCACTAATTACACAGAATAATCCGTTTACTGTTTTCAGTCCAATTTCAAGTTCACCTTGATTTGTCTTTAAAAATAGCAATGGACGAAGACTATATACGTACATTTAATTATATTTAGCATTAGATATATAACCATACGGATTATCATGACTTTATTGACCGAGTTGAATGATGTGATTACTATAACAGCGACATCACTAATTGAGTTAGGTAACCCGATTATTGTTTTCTGACGAATTCTAATTTCACTTATAATTGTAACTCAAAACAGCTGAAATTAATTAGGAATTGCAAATTACGCAAAAGGGTGAACTATAATAATAAGGATAACCTTCAGTTTTTAACCGAGTAAAATAATCTGAATACTGTCCTTGGACGAATATTAATATCACGTATAACTGCAATGAAGATTAGCTATGAACGAAAACTACAAATTTAAAGTTAAGTACAATCACAAGAATGACCACAATCTAGTTAACCGAGTAGAAATTTCCAATTACTTTTCTCTGAAGAATTTCAACATTATTTTAAGATTGTAACTGACATTTACGAATGTACGAAAATTGATCAGTTTAAAAGTTAACCATTATTATAAGAAATTAATTATGATCATAAGGATAACCATGATCATATTAACTGACTAGAATCATCCAATCATTTAATCCTAGTTAAGAATCAAATGATTAACCGAGGGTGTTAAAACTTGGTTATACCCATTGTAGTCCTGACTGTCAGTTATCAGCCAGCGGCACTCGGCTCTAAGATTCCAAATAGGTTTAGGATTACAGGCAAGGCAGGTCCACTGTCCACTGTGCTTAATTTCTTTCAAGGCAGCAGCGCCCAAGTTACGTCGAAGGCAATCCTAATTCATAAAAGGTCAGTCAATATCAAAAGTCTCTGAATTGATGCTAATATAGCAACCGTGCAGAACACGTTGGAGCAGTGGTCGCAGCAAATCTGGTCTCCTCCTTCGGCGCACCAGCGGCAGTAATCGTCCGTTCCCTCTGACTGTTCAAACTGGCCATTCCCGTAGACGCCGCGACAGTTCTTACGGAAAAATTTTAATACACGCACGTATACTGGCTACTGAGTTATTGAGCTACTACCTTGCAAACAAGAACGTCGAGGACTGGATGCGTGCACGCGTTGCTTTTCCAGATTTTGCCCGAACAGACGGTGCACTTGAATGCCGTCAGACTTGCCGCCTTGTCTGCTGAGAAGTTGCTCACTGAGGAAATGAGGCCAGGAAACGTACAACTCGAATTACCTTTAACATAATCCTGGTAGAACTCGTGCTCCTCGTTTACCGTCACGGCCGGGTTTAAGTTATTTTGCTCTCGTATTTCTTTAACCGCGCTGCTGCCGTGCTTTAGCGCATTCAGGGGGTTACAGATGCTGCCTTCAATCGACGAGTCCACGTACGCCGGTCGGTCGTTGGATGAATCCCCGTCATAAGGACATCTGAATTAAACCAGAGTTATAATAGCTGAACATCAGAATGATCGAATAACTTTGGTTACATTTCTGTAGTGAGGCTCTGCTCCAGCATCGACGACAGATCGGGAAAGTCTAGCTCAGAATCTAATGAAGACGCCATTCTCTTG